>KK499839.1:1123591-1185349 GCA_000688715.1 Glossina pallidipes
TAGCAACATACTGGTATCACCGTTAAACACCGAGTATGTGCAAAAGGAAATTAGATTATAATGAAACGATTTGATAGAATGAGAAAAATGTTTTCTAAAATACATTATTATGCCAAGTTCACATTCATAATGAAAAAATTGTAAGAGGAAATCCAACAAGGACGGAGGGACAGACCAAGATATTTACTATACATAGCTAACAGGTTAATTGCCGATAATTTTTTAGAAGTTACACGTAGGTGAACAAAACCTTTTTTGTACGAAAGGGAGAAAGCGTGGAAGAATAGATTTAATGAGAATATCTGAGTACCTTTTTCCCTAAATTTAAATACTGATAACCTTGCTATCTTTATTTAATCATAATATGCGTTTACTTCTCAAATAACGCTGGAAAAGAAACAGGAATTTTAAAAAGGTTAGGGTCAGGCTGCATTTTTCTGAAGACCATTCGGTCGGGATCGAATCTTTTATATCCATCATCGTTATTCTAAAAAAGACAAAAGAAATAAAAGAACGAAATTTCCATGCTCTGTTCTACTCTATTTTCAGAACAAAAGTTTTTGTCGTATAGGCATGTGGACGCGGTAGGCATGTCCTTTGAAAAGTTTGACTCAATGCCAAATACCTTTGCAAATTTGTAGACTATATCTTCACTTTCGCTAATGGGAGAAAGTTTACCACAAATACTACGCAGTTACGCAAACAGACAGATCGGTAGACGAACAGGCGGATATATTTATGTGCATTTAAAATTTAAAAATGGGCGAGAATTTGTATACTTAATGGAGTTTTTGAAGCTTGTTTCTGCGCGTTATAAAGATATTGAAAAAATAATTCATATTTGGTACACTATAATATTGGGCAGACGTGGTCTATTTTTTTCATTTTTGTACACAAATGCTACAGCATCGCTCGTAGAATATGCGTTTAAAATGTTGTGCATTTATTTGCTATAATTTATGAGAAATGAGGTAAAAACCAATTTTCCGTTCCCTCAGTTTACGTGGTGCTGTGGGCGTGCACTTCGACCGCTTTGGCCTATTTTCAATACCAACCTGCGTGCAACAACTGCCAAGGTTTCTGCCAAATTTGAACTCGATAGCTTTAGTTTTACGGCCAGGAAACTATTTACAACAGACATTACACAGACGGACATATTTAAATCGATTTGCTAATTGATGATACTGATCAAGAATATATACACTTTGCGGTGTCTCTGATGCTTTCTTCTGGGCGTTGCAAACGTTTTGACAAATCAATATACCCCTGATCCTTCGGTGATGGACCCTATCGGATCGGGTCCATTTTCACGGTTATTCGGCCAAAACAGGCTTACCAAACTGCACCAAAATACGTCGAAAATTATAGGGTCGACATAAAAACGCATGAGTAGACTGCAGACCGACATTATAGAAAATGATTCTGAATTAGTTAGTGTAATAAATATAATGGGTCCATGTCAAGGTTCTTCTTCGCTTTACACAAAGATCGTGTTCCTCTGATCACTCCAGCCATATTCTGAGTTTGTAACGGGTTACGAACGAACACAAAGTGTCTTCTTGTTCATAAGTTTCGTCACTTTACATAACATGCGGTAATTCGGATTATTACGTCACGAAAACTACAAACCTTGAGACAAGTGACGTCCCTATCTTGTTATTCAGAAGAATATAGTTGTGAGAATGAGTTTTCATATTAATAATTCCTGAAATTAAACAGGTTGATAAACAAGCAAACATGACAAAACATACTCAGATGCTTCTTTTCATCCACGTTTCTCTGCTACTTGCTTTTTTTATAGTATTGTGTAGGTTTTATATTGCGCTTAATAGGCATCCACGTTCGTCAGAAACGATATGCAAATTTTAGCATACCGCCTTCATCCTTCAGCAACGTACGTAAATATTTATCTAAAAACAATCTAATTTATTTTTCAAAACTCACAGAATAAATCCACGCAATGCTATGTTTAAGTGTGTGTAATTAAATAGAGACAAGTACACACCAATGCTTATAGAATATGACAGAAAACGATCAAATTATACAAAGCTCCCCCCTGTGCTTAAGAAAGCGACAGAAAAAACCCACAAGTGCATATAACCAGAGACAAACAAATACATAGATATTCCAACATGTGTTTCGAAATTGGGATTGGAAGATTCTTAAGGACTTTTTGTGTATTTGTTGTCAATAACAATAGAAACGCTGTTAATTAGCGGGCATTTGTATGTTTACTCTTTTACTCTCATTATTTGTATCGGAACGGATTCTGTTAATAGTTTCTTGATATGAGAACGCATTCTCTCAAACATTTGCAAGGCAAATACATATACGATTCTGCGTTTTTAAGTGAATGTGGCTTATAGTATCCATGTAAATGGGCGAGACATACAAAAAGTACCTGAGAATCCTCTAATATCAATTTTGAACAAAATATTGGAACATCTATGTATTTCGCCGTCTTTGACGTAATTAAGTAGAGAAAAAAACAAAATAGCTAATGCTTGGAGAATAAAACAAAAAATGATCAATTTATATGGAGCGCTCCCGTGCTTAGGAAAATAAGAGAGAGAAGTAAAGACAGCTACGATGGATAGAAAAGCAAATACGTAGACATTTATTGTTTTCGCTACATTAATGCTTAGTTAGGCATATAAAAAACACACAAAAAAGCTCTTCGTAACACCCAAGTAAATATCAATTAATCGCTATGTTTCATTCTTCATCGGTGTGGAATCTTTAATCAAAAGAAAAAAAGCATTAATGTAAGCGTAAAAAAAATTTTAGAAAAATAAAAACTTTTAGCTTTTAAGCTGTTTTTGACCGAATTGTATTAAATCAAAAATACATTCGAGTGCAATATTATAGCTTTTGTTCTGGGTAATGATGCCTACGTGGGTCTCATTTTTGAAGAAATAATACCACCTTGTGATTTTTTATACCCATCGTCGAACAACGAGGAGGTACAATCACTTTGTCAAACCTTTGTCCAGAAGGAAACTTCCATCAGAGATCTCACAAAATGTACATTCTTGATCACGATCAAATTCTAAATCGATTTAAGCATGTTCTTCTGCCCTTCTGCGTAATGCCTGTTCTAAACATTGTCCTTGCCGTAAAAATGAAGCTACCGAGCTCAAATTTGGCAAAAACACACATTGAAAATGAAAAAAATCGGACACGCCTACTCAATTTTGTATTGTGTCAAACAGTCTTTTTTTCTCAAACCCTGTACAATGCGCAGACGCAAGCTTCAAAACTCCATAAAGTAAATAAATTCTTGGACAGTTTTAAACCCGAAACGTATCCGTCCGTTCGTGTGTCCGTAATCATTCTTCCATTCGCAAACATGAAGACAGCGCCTACGATTATGCAGTTTGAATTTGAAAATGACATAAAGAACACGCCTATAACGGTCTACGTAACAAAAGCTGCAAACACCTTTTCTCTCCGAATATATTTTTTTTCCATTTTTTTGCTTTTTTGCATTATTATTATTAAATACTCTCTCGCTGAAATGAAGAAAAATAATACGAAGCAATTAAGAAAATTATAATCGGTTATAAACGAATATTTTATACCCATCACGGTTCAATTTAAATTTATACGGCGCATTTATTGTACTTGACAAAAAATACGGAAAGCAAGGCTGTGCACACTTTTTCTTGTATAGGCATGTGGATGTTGTAAGCGTCTCCTTTGAAATGTTTGGATCATTTTCATACTCTTTTGTAAATTTGTAAGCCATATCTTTATTTTATCACGGATACTACACAGTTGGGCAGATTGACACATGGTGGTTGAACGTTGTTTCTATGCGTCATAAAGGTATGGAAGAAAAAAGTTTGATGGGCTTAGTCAATTCTTCCCATTTTGGGGCAAGCACTCCAACATCGTCCGTAGGATACACGTTAATATAGTTTCTGAATAATGAGCAAAAAAACAAGTTTTACGCCTTTCCAAAAAGGAGAGATGGTCTCAGTTTGCCTTGTACTGTAGGCGTGTCTTCCGACCTATTTGACCTATTTTCAATATTCACTTGCATGCAAGAACTTCCAATGTTTCTACCAATTTTGATGTTGTTACCTTAATTTTTGCGGCCATGCGAACATACTTAAATCGTTACAATTTGACGCTGATCAAGAATGTACATATTTTGTGGGATTTCTGAAGCTTTCTTCTGGACGGTGTTGCAAACCTTTTGACAAAATGAATATATTCCTCATCTTTCATAAGTTTATCAGCGACAAAGGTGATAAAGTTATCAGTGACAAAGAACATTTTCGAACTCGAAATTCTAAATGGTCCAAAAGGTCCGTTTTCCAATTATTCGTAAAGCCGTATTCCGATTAGTTCGAGCAAATGTCCTTACCTAACAAGTAAAAAAAGCACTCGATGAGAAGAAAAAGAATTGGGTACCATCTTTCTTCCCATTCTCCAAACAGTGTTTAAAGAGGCAAAACGAATCATATAATAAGAAATTAAATGAAGAATTGAAACCGTTAAATTGAAATTTTCGTTCAACTGTCTTGAAACTCAGCTTCAAAATAAGATTCTCTATCGATAGCCAGGTCGTTTTCTCAATAAACTAAACCTTGAAAATTTCTGAGCCGATTTAAAACGATTTTTTCCTAAAAAGAAAAAAAAATTGATTTTTTTAAATGTTTTTTTTTTTAAACAATTTTTAAACAAAGGGTTTGGCTTCTAAACGTAAAAACAAAGAGTGTTTTAGGAAAAGTGTAGCTGAGTATTCAAGGACTCTCAAAAATGTAAATACCCATGTTTCAGCGAATATTTGCATTTTTTTTATAAGTGTAGAGATTTGACCACATTTTTGCCTCTAATACCTAATTGTAGCATTCGTGACAGCTAACATTTGGGGCGACGTTTTAGGGAAATATTAACAGCACTTCCTGGCGTCTATAAACGACGTGTCTTTGACCAATTTTGGAAAAACGCAACATAAGATAGGGTGTATGATAGAAAATTCACCTACACCATCAGCGCTATCGAGTATAAGACTTCTTTGACTCTGAGCAATATGTGACGTCTACAGATATGCAGAGCAAAGTCGACTTTAACCAGTGAAGTACGCCATTTTAAGAGGTCCTTGTGCGAATTTCTATCGTCTTTCTTTATGAATTTTAGCATAGACACAATATGTATTCCACACGTTAGGTGAGCTCGAACAAGAGTTTCAAAAGCAAAGAACGCATTTTTTTTCTTTTAGACGAAGAGACCAACGTTAAATTGCAAATGCATGCGGCATTCGTCGAATAGCTACGTACGGGTCTAAAAGTCATGTTTGCTAGTAACTGAAATAACGATTCTATAGAGGAATACATATACGTACTTCTATTTTATAGGTACTTCTTTCACGATATTTCGCATTCCTTTATTACAAAAGCAAAAAAGTAAGAGAAAAGTGAAATTCACCATCGAAAAATATATATTCTGGCCGTTTTTTTATACAAATATGCTTAGGTTCTATACGGTCTCCGACGCGTCTAATTTGTCATAGCAAACAAGAATTTATTTGGCCCTCGTTGTTGGGTAAAAGCAAATAACATGCCTACGAAAAACAAACCTACCGCCGGTTCCAGTCGAGAATATAAATATTTTTAAGTGCGTACGTCAAATAGTGAGGTTTTGAGTAGGCACGCTTATAGCCAACAAGCAGGTATTTCATCTTGATTTGGCACCTGCTTGATACAAGTGCACTTTTTATCTGCTTTTACTATAATGATTACATGTACATACAAAGCTATATCTCTTAGTTGTGCAGAAAACCAATGATGTTGAGAACGTGGTGATGACGATGACGAGGATAGGGTTCTATTTGTATGCATGTGTTCGTGACGTTATGATTGCGAAAACCATATTTTGTTGTGTGTACACATGGATCGTACACACATACGCACAAACATGTTTATGTATGTACCAGAAAGTTTTGTACAATTGTTGAAAGGATACTGATAGTAGTGAAAAGGCGGCCTTCCCTCTTTACCCTTCTTGTTCTGTCAAAGAAACCTTGTAGTAGTAGTACTGGTGGATATGCCTTGATCTTATCAAAGCGAATGTTTAGTGTCGGCATGTGCATTTGACTGTACATAAGTTGTGTCAGTTATATTTTATTAAATTACGTGTTCAGTGTAACTTTGTTGTTGTTCGTTTTCGATGTAGAAAAGTTCATTCCTTTGTGAAAGGTTAATAGTTCCCTGCACCATTTTTTTTCTCATCTCGTTTAACAATGTATTCAAATAGACCACTAACACTGTTAGGTATCAATGTAGCCGAAACGTCGCATTAGTCTATTTACTACCTATTTAAAGAAATAAGTTTGTGTTTTGTTAGCGGAAATAATTTCAGTTGAGTTTAGATTATAAAAACTTTCTTTGATCGGTAAAGTTTTCTGTCATTCCGACTAGTTTTCTCATTTACCTTCAATATCATTATTGATAGATGTGTTGTGTGTGCAGCACAGTTAATTGAAGATATGAATGAAACCAGCTACTGGTTAATAAGAACAAATTGTCCACTATTTCTTTTAAATTTCATGAGATCTAAAATCTTTATCGAGGTATCAATTCACATTATCTACGATATCGCATTAATTCAAAGATTGCAGTGAATTTATAACTCGTAATGAAACTATAAACCTGCATATGCCGCTGTATGTACATTACTGATTTCCTCCACGTTGGAGCGCACACAAAGCAACGATATCTTATGCTGCATTTATAGACGTGCATCTACATACATAGTTATATTTCTTCATAAAATTTCAAAAAGTTAATAGTTTGAGAGTTTTTCTACTTTTTTCCATTTCTATGCTTGTGGTACTGCAAAAAAAAGTTTCAATGGTTCAATTTAAATAGAATTATAGTTTTCTAACGGTACACACATACACACGCGCACGGTGCTCGTGTAATAAGTCGGTCAATAACTTCCGGATCCCAGTAGCAACGACGTTCTTCTAATTTTTTTTTTGTGGCCTTTGATGCTTTTTTTTAGAACCAATTGTCAAGTTCAGTTTCTGCATGTGACCGTCCTCGAAACGTATCTTAGATGAAGAGCATTGAAGAAATGGAATTTTTTTCTTGCTGAAATGACGCAACAGAAGATCGAACTCTGAGAAATGAATTTGTTCTAGGAGTCCGAAGTGGAAAAGACCATGCGCACCTAGTCTCAATTTCGTACCTGCACCCCTGATATATACCAATCCCGGGAATTATTGACCAAAGTCCTATGTGGCTAACCATTTAAATAGATGTTTGTATTTATGTCTTTATGCACACCCACCCACAACCCAAGAGAAGAAGAAAGAGACCAAAATAAATAAAAAAAAACAACAAAAAAGCATAATAGAGAATACGAAGTAAAACATACTTATTGCGAAAAACTTTCGTTCTTCTTTTTTGTTTTATTGTTATACAACGTTTTAAGAATATTAAATTCATGGGAGAGTAGTCAGCCAGTGGCAGCCTAAAGCCAACATTTGCTTACAATATGTAGTATAAACAACAAGAAGTACGTAAAACGCAAACGAAAATATGTTAAATATTTAATAACAAAAGAAAATGTATTATATAAATTTTTAAAAGTAACCTTCGGTGGCAATTATCTGTACCGAATAAAGGAATCAAAAAAATTTTCTTAAGGTCGGGGAAAGTCGGCTCTAAAATAAAAAAAAAAACACCAAGAATTTATTTTCTGCAAAAAAATTTATTAATATTGAAATAATTTTATCAATTTTTTTATATCCACGAAAGTCTTTTATTATTCTGATGTGCTTGAAAAACGAAATCGAATAAGTAAATTTCCTTGGTAGAAATCGGATCTTATTAAGCGCGGCAAATCGCGGCTGAATTATTATTATGTCATCCTGAGCGAAAATATATAAATGAATTACATCGCCTTTCGATCGCCCTTCAACTTTCATAGTCCAAATCTGTTGTGGATAGCGCTACATTTAGTTTGTGTGTCGGTACGCAACGTCCAAAGCGGTTTAAGATAAGCTTACGTTTTATTATTATTATTATACAGGTGGATTTAGGAGTATTCTGTGAATTGATTTAAGCTATGCATCAATTTGCGTATTTATTTTGCCTCCAATCCGTAGCTTTTTATTTTCGAAAGCACATTTCTTGACAGGACATAATTGTTAGTATTTTATGAGAACAATTGATCGGTTCAGAATAATCATTCGAGGTACGCATTCTGCTATACCAAATTTGGACAACATTCGCGTATTATTTTTAATCCCTTCCATATAAGGATTTGCACAAAGTGTCATCTTTCATAAGGCAACAAGGTCTAACTTGTGGTATTTCCAGAAGAGGCCGTACATGATATATTTCGCTTTATTTGACTAACATACTTCAATTAGAGTTTGGAATCATGTGGTCCATAAGTACGAGGTATGGTCACAAAACAGCAAGACCTTTGTTTTTACAGAAGCTGAAGATGAAACTACGCCCCGTGGTGTCCTATCCATGTTAGTAAACATATTGATCCGACCGTGGCATTCATTTATAATAAGATCTAGTTTTTGTTTTGGCGAAAAAAGAAGTGCTTTAACGTCGCAACGTTTTGCGTGCATTTTCATATGAAACTTAGTAATACCGCTACGTTAAGAAAGTTTTATTTCCTTAAAAGAAGCGTATGGCGATAAACGTTTATCATGTGCACGACTTTATAAATGGTCTAAGCTATTTTTCCATATCACCTAAAAATCATTTGACTTTTATCTGTTCCTCAAAGCCAAAATCTTATTCAAAGAAAAAAGAACATAACTTGCGTCACCTCACAAACGAAGGTTTCCAGCAGTTTTCGTACCATTGAAAAATCATATGGAGCGCTGTATGGAGGGAGGAGGAATGCGTTTTGAAAAGGATAATAACTATGTAATATTAATAACAAATTTAATGCAAAACACGCACACACACGCCAAGCTCGTTATTCAATATCCACGCCTCCTATAGTCAAATGGATTCCGCTATCCAAACTGATCAAAAATTTCTTCTTCTGCTCTTCATACATACTACGAACATTTGGGCAAACCTATTTCGTGCTGAATGTAAGGAAGCGATTTGTGAAATCATCAAATTCAATCGTTGTGTACGCTGGTATTTCCCATCACTTTCCATCATTTTTACCTGCAGTAGTTGCTGATCAAAATTTTTGCAAACGCTTAATACGTGTTCGAAACCCCAACAGATTCTTATAATAGACTGCGGAAATCGAAACCTTCAAAGGTGAAAGCAAATCATAAAATTTGCGCCGGTAGCACAGCTAATGTAGGGAAGTGAACAGAGAAACACAATCGACTGTTAGCGATTAATAACGCATCAAACGAAAGATGTGTATATATTGTTAAATACAGCAAATGACCGAAATTTATGACAAAAGTATGCACACACTGAGTTTGGGGAACGTCATATATTCCGCATACCGTTTAAGAATTTATTTTTTATATTTATTAAGAATTTATGAAACGTGTAACAAACAAAAAAAATGATGAACAACGAAACGATGTTGAAAAAGAATAAAGAACATGAACTGAACTGAGTCATAAAATCGAAAGTAGGTTAACAATGAATTTATCAATTCCCACCAACACCCACGGGCCTGCTATATAATTTTTATTTGATACTGTTCATCAACACGGGCAATTTTAACTATAAAAAGAGATTTAATATAAATAAATTTTCTTTAAGAAAACAAAATACTTGATCAATAATATATGAGGAGAAAAGGAACAAAAACTACATCTTCTTAACAAAGAATTTTCAGTTACAACCACACTCATAAACCGGCGTTTGTTTTTCTTTTAATAAAAAATAAGTCATAAGCTGCCTGAGCAAATAAAGGCGGATGAGTAGCATGAAAGTAAATTAAGAAGAAAATCAGTGAGCATTTTTGTATTCGCTTTGTGAAGCATTTGCTGGTTGTCTATCCTCCATCACATATATATAGAGATTATAAAGTATTTGCCTACTTGTAGAGGTGCCAAGTGGGCCAACCATGGCTTCGCCTACATTGAGGTCGCGTAAGGTGTCGTCCGAGTACATTGGAAGTGTGTTTGGCCAAATTAAATATATAACATATGTTTGTTGGTCGAAATTGCAGCTTAAGAATCTAAAATGCCTTATGCTCTTAAGCAAGAAAAGGAACTTTAAAAATAGACCAAATTATTATATAACCGCCAATATGACAATATTTAATCCAAAGTCTCGATCTATTCGCCAAGTACAGACATTATGAGGACATCAACGCTTTTCTCACATTATAAACTTTATTTGCACGAAATTTAATTTAACACCATTTGAAAACGGAAAAGTATTCTCTCTTTACACGAATTGTTTTGTTTTGACTCAATTTTCAATATTCTATGAATTTTTTTAATGAATTTTTCTGATGAATTTTTTGATGTTTTTCTGAATATTTTCATTCTCACTCCTCACAAACGTGCATTGTACGCAATTTAGTTTAATATTTAATGATTTAACACGTTCGCGGACACTAAAAATTTCAGAGAGCTGCAAAAATAGACAGGCAATTATTTTTGAAACTAGTTGTAAAATCCAAAATCTGATCATACATATATTATAAGAGTAGTTAGAAAATCGTATTTTAACTGTTATATGAAATGAATGTTATAGCATCCATTAATTACAAAAACTATTACATTAATTACAAAAACTTAAGATTACATGAAATTAAATGAACAAAAATTGGCTTTAAAATTTGAATGCTGTAGCATTCACGTCATTTTGCATCACTATGAAAATGAATGCTATAGCATTCACGTCCGCGAACGTGTTAAAATACGTTAAGTGCGAAACAAATTCTTTGGTGAACTCTAACAAGAGTTTTTTAATGTCGCGTATTCTACTTTTCAGCTGCTTTTTTAGGTCTGGAATCAATGTACTATTTTTCCATTTAGCCGATATACATTTTTTAACGAATGTTTTGGGAAAACATCTATTATGTAAAAGGTGAATTATGAAAGAAAATCGCGCTAATTAAAAATTTGCATTTTATAAGGATCCCTGAAATATACCAAAAATAATTGACCAGAAATCTGCAGTTCAGGGCGTGAATATAATTTACACGCACAGCTTGCTTTTATGTAAAGAAACTTTTTATTTACAGAGATTTCTACATTGGGCAAATCGACATCAATGTAGCGCGTTGCCAAGTAATTAACAAGCACGATTGTTAAATCGGCATACCCGAGGTCTATTCTCAATCTGGTAAATCACACCGCACTACACTGCGACATCACTTATTTAGAAAATTTATTTCACAGCTTCGTGGTTAATGCCTAAATTTTGTTCAATGTAAGTCATGTTCTCGATCAGATGAGCTAATGCAAACATCAATCTAATGAGTATTTTCTTATTTTGTACATATTTTGCAAACAAAAAAGAAAAGCGATTTATTCTTGTAAGTGGTAACCATGAAAACTTTCCAAATATGTGTAATGTGAAGATAAAACAGTGGGAAGAGGTAAAAAAAAGAAGCAGTACATGTTCGATTTGGTCATGCTCATCCGTTCGCCAATGAAGGTTAAGATTGTTGTCTGAACACCTAATTTAGAGCAATAAGCCTTTCAGGTCGCAGCCTGTCTGTTAAGGTTCAAATTGCAAAAACCATTAAATAACTCAACATTTTCTAACGCCGTTTATACTTTTTTATGCCCTACAACCATGTGTATGTAATATCCAGATAGTATTAAGGCAAACACATCTTTTGTTATACCGACCATTTCAGGGTCGCTTTCTGATTTCCGTCTGTCCATCTGTACATTTTTTCTACTATGTGAATTTCGCTTAATCTACAGGTCCAGATATATTCGTTTTGAGATATTTTGGTTGAATTTGATGCGATGACGTGTTCTGGCCAAGAAACAGATGCTATTGAAAAGCCATTATATCAATCGCTGTAGGGTAGTGTAGGATATTTAATGGCGAGCGGTGGCCCACTATATCGTTTTTAATTTTTTTTTAATTAGAAATCCGCCCGTTGCAATTATGTCATTTGTGCTAAACTGACGATACTCTTGCGCTACATAATATGTGAAATATAAATAACAACTTATGGATGTACATATCAGTTATTGAGTAAATTAATACGCTTGGAAAACACATGACGTTTATAGTGTTTCGTATTAGGTGTGTGAATATAGTTTTCGGAATAAAATCAAAAACAAAAAGGGAGCTACTTTGATCGGGATACCCTTCCATCTTTTAGATGGAATACAAATTTCATGGAGAAAGGAAGGAAGTGGTCTTTTGATATTATCACTAAAAATGCCCAATACTTTGTCTTGTTTCCTACTCTAGCAAACAATAAATGTCATCAACTGAAAGCAGAGTTAATCGCAGGAAGTAAAGTCTGGTGAATGCAAGAGAGTAATAGCACGCGCAGAAAACTGTCGCAGAGGATGACGAACGAGGCGCATTTAGCTTAAATTTTGTGAATTA
Source organism: Glossina pallidipes (assembly GCA_000688715.1). Lineage (NCBI taxonomy): Eukaryota > Metazoa > Arthropoda > Insecta > Diptera > Glossinidae > Glossina > Glossina pallidipes. Next base: position 1,136,083 of record KK499839.1, read on the forward strand.
ATCTTGAAATTCATTTGACTTTTGCTTAGGCGAAAGTTACAGCGTCTTTAGCTTTGAAATATGTATGTAAAGGTCAACAATATCAAGGAAGTTGCAAGTATCGAAATATTCGGTCTAGAGCTATTTTTCTTAACTTATGGCTAAAATTTGTAATAGACGACTATGCAAACAGCATTTCATAAGTGCAAAAACCTCAGTTCAGTACATTTCACTAGTTTCATAAGCTGCTTCTTAAAGGTTTTTTTTCTGTTCTATTGAGCCGTATTTCTGAATATCAATAATGTAGCGATAGATTCAAGCCTCTAGGCCACACTTAACCTATCGTTTGTTTACGTTAAAAGAAAAAATAGAAATAATTGAAAAGTTACACACAACAATCATCTGTCGATGAACTGCAAAAATTAACAAAGTCCACTTTAAAATATAACCGTATACCGTAATACATGAAGCATAGCAAGTACCGAGGTTTGCAAATTCACGTGTATGTATATATTTAAATTACTTATGTATGTGTATGTTAATATAATATATCACAAAACAGGCACGATTATACTGAGTAAGTAGACAGACAGACAGTCAAAGTGAACGATAGATATGTTTCGAAACCACTGCTATGTTTAGGTGGAGTATTTTTACATGCACATGCAGAACACAATGTCAACGTAGAGAAGTTGACACAAAATTATGTCATTTCTATGTGAAAAATGACCAGATAAATAAATCAAATAACAAAGAATACAGAAAGCACAGCATAATCAAAACACAGACAAACACTAAACATACACACAAACAACAAAAACGAACAAACATACGTACATTAATAAAAGTTAGACCATCTTCCACAAGCATAAAGCAGACTAAACCAAACTAGAAAATTTATTTACATATTCAGTTAGATGGGCGGGTCGAACGAAACGCAATGGAGTTTGAACACGCATCATCATAGCTTTAGTTATCACAGCCAAACACAAAACACCTTTATTTTAATATACATCTATATATACGCAGAAGTGTGTACAACTGCGTGTAAGTGCGTACATCTGTGTGTAAGTCTGTGTATCGAACCTTTATACAAATGTGAGTTTGTGTTGTTACTAACGTTTGCATAAGCTTTTGCAAGCGTGTATTTAATTTTTGTACCTTTCAGGAAAATTTATTTGTCCTTTCTGTATGCATGTGCAAACTATGCCCATCTAAAGTGTATATGCAACGTGTGTGTCTGCATGTATGTGCGATCGTATTTGAGAAAATAAAAACGATTCCAAACATTATAAAGCAGAGTAAGTGCAAATATAAACTTTGTGTTTATGTGCTTACTTATTTATCTGTATATCCCTCACCAGGGACGGATACATTGATTTTACCACATGATAGGCAAAGCCGAGAACTACTAAGCCATCCGTAAATAAAGGGACAATTTATTTTAACTCTTTTTAGCATAATAGCAGTAACTTAGTAATTTAGTCAGCTGACTGCAAGTAGCACACTACCGAATATTATCTATAGCGATAATCCAACAAACTGCTTGGTTAGATGAATTTTATTAAAAGTAGTGGGGAATCCAATGAAATCAGCTCTCTACTGGTGGACTAAGATGTAGGTCAGTGTAAGCGCAAACACTGTTAAATTCAAAAAAGGAATGAGAATGCAAGCAGCTGCCGAATTGAATATCCTACCTATCTACCTACGTAGAAATACTGTTATAAAAGAAATTCTCTATTCTCCATTTTATATTTGATTAAATGTATTTAACCAAGTTCAGAACACTTCTTATTTAGTTATTATATTATCAAACACCTTCTAAAAAATATCACTAATTATCAAGTAAGGTTATATAGATCATCGATACTGTACAACTAGTCCTCTTTTTACACGATAGATATGTTCCCAAAAAATTAGTGTTGAAAAGGGTATTGCCTAAATGGAAAAATAGTAAATCCTTTTAAAGTACAATTTTTTAATTAGCATCATTTTCTTTTCTCAACTGATATGGCATACAAATAACTTGTTGAAACGAGTTCATCGAATTCTCTTTTTACGCGACAGAAAATAGAGAAAAAATTCGCGTAAAAACATTTGTGTGAAAAAAGATATTCGCTAAATGGAAATATAGTAAATTGACTCTATTAAAAAACTCTTGTTAGAGTTCACTTAAGAATTTATTTCGTGCTTACATGTTTTAATTTATTAAATAATAAATCAGTAAAAAATATATTACATCCTTACTCTATGTATAATTTATGGAACCTCACTCATATACTCGGCATAATCGGTATAATTTAGCTGAATTGTAAAAAATATAACGCGATGCATAGTTACGACAAGTGAAAATGAAAGAATTCATAGAAACATCATGTTAAAAAGAAACATTTCGTGTAAAAAGGAATTTTTTTCCTTTCAACTCGTGTTAAATTAAGTTTCATATCTAAAGATAATTAAGTATATTAAGAATGAAAAATAAAATGCTAAGAATGCAAAAGCGCAACCGGAGTCGACGGTAACCACAATGTTGCAAACAACTGATAATGAGAAACATACAGAAATGTAATCGATTTGGGTGAAATTGAAGAACAGAGCTTGGAGAAATCTTTGTGGCAAAAAACTCAATTTATACGATGTATATAAAATACAAATCAAAAACTTCTTTGTATGAATATAGCCGACCATAAAGTACTCTACCCCGCTATATATAATTCTTCATCTATTTTCCTGATAAAATACCAAAAATTACCCATTGATTCCTTGTAAGGACATGCTTTACACTGGAGCGAGCTTAAAAAGTGGTATAACGTAGTGCATATCTAGCAAAATAAATTTTCTAAAGGCACTATTCTTCTATTGTTCTATTTTCGTTGTGAAATATGAAAGATTTGATTATTTGCTTTTCATAAGAGCTTTTTCATAAGATTTTATAGTAAATAACTTCAGAAATTAACTTATATTAAAAATTTTTCAGGAGAACCCATAAAATAGACCTACTGCTTAGTCTAAATTTACTCCAATTTATGTTCATGTCAAATTCCTCTTATGGTCCACTTTATAATAAAAAACATTAAAATTTAGATTGTTTTACCGTATAAAGGTTTATTTCTCGAAGAAACGTTTGTACAGGAGAAGGTTTTGATTGAAATTTTTCACATGCGTTTAGTACGCCGAAATATATTACTCAATAATTTTTGGATTTCAGATGGATGACTGGAATAAACGAAAGAATTTGAAAACCCTTAAGCATATCAACACTAGTATCAAGAGCATTCCACATCCTTTATTAAAAGAAAACATTTGGCCATAGTACGCTCTGCTTATATATGTATATGAGACTTTTTTCCAAGTTTGCATTGACATTATACTATTATGCTTTATTTTTAGATATATGTGGGGTCATCCATTCCATGGTTCTGCAAGTTAGCGCAAATAAAACGCACTTCTGATAAAGGGTTGGATCAAATTGCTTTCAATATAGTGTATGGACCTTGCCATTGTTTGGGAAATGTAATACAGGCATAATTGCACAGTGTGCAGAAATTGTTAAGAATTACTAAGAATGCAATGACCGCACGATTACGTTTCGTACAGGCGAGATGAAGCTTATATTTGGTCAAATGGGTTCGTAGTTAAGAAATGTTGTCCCTTTAGTGGAAAGAGATCACATCTGCCGATTGAAAGTGTCGTGAACGTGGACGTGAAAATAATGAAAATGGCATTGCAGTTACCTTCAATGGGTAATGCTATAGAAGGATGGTTGCTGACATTTTGTATGATTTCAACTGCACGAATTGTATGATTTCAACTGGCACGATAAGTGGTTATAACAAAATGATATACTGCATCCAATAACCCATTAACTCTCAATGGCGTTATTCACCAAGACTATTTGTGTTGTTGGTGAACTCAGTGAGCAGATTTATGTAGAAAAGTTGCAAACATTTTCATTCCAGGATTGAAATCTTACAAAAGTCCAAAGGCAGTCATTTATAAGTTGCTTTGTAATTAAACATGGCATGAACCAAATCCCAAAACAAGAAAAAAAGACCCACTCTGATATCTTTTACTGTTAAAAAAAAGGTTAGCTTTATTTTATTATAATATATTCAGTTACATTTAGTTGACAATGAAAAAATTTCTATTTCAAATCAACACCATGCCATACATCTCCTATAATAGATTTTTTTATTAAAGGTCTTTATGTAATGGATGACAAAACATTGGGTTCAAGTTAAAAATAGCTTTACTCTTATTTTGTGGTATCAATTGCTTTCGAGTGTGCATACGGAATAAAAACTACAAACAAACAACGAAAAGAAAGAGAACAAGAAATGAAAGAAAGCAGAAGAAAGAAAAAGAGAATGCAAAGCAATGTTCTTTAGCAGGCAAACGTAAACATCTCATCTATATTATTTTTCTACAAGAGTGTGAGAAAATCCAAAGTGTTTATTGTATGAAGTTAAACTTACAACTATCAATAAACTAAGCACCGATACAAACATAAAGTGTGGGTAAATGCCTGTTCTTACTACTATTGTCTGTGCAGACTTAGAAGAAGAAAAAACAATTTTACGATCAAAGAACGACATTCATACACACAAATTCCGATTTTCTTTACTCCTATTAGTTTTTTTTTCTTTTTCTTAATTATTTTGCAAAGTGTTACTTGAAAATACAGGTAAGAGTTTAGGCCAATTTAAGACATACCAACGACAGTGGGCAATAAGCGCAATCGTAAAGGCAATTATTTCGACATTTTTCACAGTATTTACTTAAAATCAATGTTAGTTACCGTTAACGAATTCTCAAAAGATTAGTACGGTTCCTATTAAACTTTCCTGCTTCATCGAAACCCTCTTTTAAGATTTTCTTCATATTGGAGTAGAAAAGGAGGGGGTAAACAACCCCCTTTTTTTGTTTTGCGTTTTTTCATTATAGCAGAGCATTTTTCTTTTTTGATTTGTTTTTTTCATTATTATTTTATTTCAGTCCCCTTGTTGTAATAACACAACCTTAGCTAGCATTCGCTGTACAACAGTAATACGATAGAAAAGAAGGATGTTGCTTAAGTATCTACGGAAGGAAGGATATGCGGAAGGAAACTTTGTGTTTTAACTTGTCAATACAATGTGCACAAGCATTTGTATGTATGTTTAGTTGTACAGATTGTATATGTTTGTTCGCATTATGGCAGTGGTAAGTAGTAAGTTTATTAAAAGCGTTCAATAACATATATATATGGAAAAGGGAGGAGAGTCTTTGAAGTTTTTTTGTTGATAAATTAACACACAAACACATAAATACGTGCAGTTATGCAAACTAAGATATTACACCACATGATCTGCTTGCTTTGCTTATAGGTTTACACATTACTTCAATGTTTTTTGCATAAGAGAACAAGTTGTTTACGTGTATGATTATTATATTTGTAGCGGAATTTGTAGCTATAACAATATGCCCAAAAGTCCTTTCCATGTGGAAAAAATCACCCATGAGAAACTTGCAGTAGCGCTCTGAAACATTTCGCCTTCCCGCTATAGTTACCAGCTTAGTATTAAATGCAACACATAATTTATTTTCTATTGAAACAATAGGAAAGATCCTGAAAAATCAATCCCTTTTATTGGCAACCCAAGTACGGAATTCATTTTTTTCTGTAAAAACTGGCGGAATACCAGCTAGCGGTGAATAATACTTTCAATAAAATATCTCATCCTATTTTTTCTGACAACCGTCCGCTTTACTCCAAATAAATTGTATAAAAACAAACGCTTTGGACGCTTACTACTAGTAAATGCCTCAAGCTTTCGTGTGCCAATCATAAATTGTCGAAAAAAGGTGACTCTGTGGCGTTTGCCGTATTTAACGTAGAATTAAATTACTTAGCTTATCGCAGCCTATCCTCGAAGCTTTTCTATTTGATACTCATATCAAGACAATTGTTAAGAAAATTATAATCCTTGATTTTGTGGTGGAAGTCATTTGATGTACACATCAAAATTGATGTTCGCAAATTCCAGCATGTGGATATGCCCGAAATGAAAGCAAGTTAAATAGAAATTTATAACATCGGCGTGAACTTCACAATTGTTACAACTGAAAACGAAATAATAGCAATGACGATAAAATTTGTCCTGGATGGTTGCGAAACCTCAAGTTCTTGGAAGTAAATTCGAATTTTCATCCTTTTCTTACTTTTCTAATGTTGAGTGTAAAATGTTTCGCCGCTAAAGGCAGGCTGCGTTACAATTTCAATTAATTTTTTGGGAACACGAGTTAACCCTTAATATTTAACTAAATAGATGGACGAAAAGGAACTTAATTGATGTGGCAACATTCTAATTTCCCTTTACTGTTCGCTGAAAGTCCCAGCAGTTCGCTTTCCTCCTCTTGACAACACTTCCTTTCATTTCCTTTGCACTTTTCCGCTCGAAATATTTAAACTTGTTTTTGGAAAATCTTTTTGTTTTATTTATTTTTTTTTTTTCATCTTCGCTTCTTTGCGCACTTTTTTAAGAAGTAATTAAAAAACTCTTGAAAAAAAAATAAAAAAGAAAACTTCGTCCTACAACTAAGTGAAAAAATAAGGAGAATAAAGAAAGAATGTAGACTTTACGATAGAACTGAAACTATGGAGAGAAGGAAATTACGAAAACAAAAAAATAGAAAAAGCATATAATTGGGGGTTAAAAAAAAAGGAAACGTGTAAGAAAGTTTTGAGCTCTATAAGTCAAATTTCAGATGCAGATTTCAAATAACAAATACTTTTTTGCGTGAGTGTTTCTTAATTTTTCAAGCAGTTGTTGATAAATGGTTCTTCATTTTAAGCTAAATGAAGAAGAAACTTATGGTCTTTGAAAACATCAGCAAAATCCTAACTAACTTCAGACTTCAGAGGAACAACACTTCATTTTATGTCGATATTAGTGAATGTCACCAAAATCTAAATGAAACCATACTATTTCGTCCGTATCTTGTGACCGTTTTAGCTGATTAGAAGAGAGATTTTTTTGTTTCACGTTTTCGTCTCACGTGACAGCTCTGGCACATCATTGTTGTATTAAATTTTAAAATAATTGTGTGCCCTAAATTGACATATTAGTTTGTAGTATTAATTTGACAAGCATTTCTGAATACATCGGTTCTAATCTTAGTTTGTTTACAGAATATTTATATCTTTTTTTTAAAACCCCGATTGGTGGCACATTAGAGTTGTATGAAACAAATAGCAAATTTACAATAGCTTGCTTGCCCTTGACGATGATTTGGCTAAGGAGCAGACTGTATTGTAAAATTAATATGTGTATTCATATAGCGGACGATAACGCCTATCGATAAGAAATTGAACTCTGATCAGTACAAGAAACAAAAGGAATAGGAGGAAGCACATTTTCATTTTTTTTTTTAACCATGGTCGAAGTTGGTGGATTGTATATATCGTGAAAACTTACCGTGGTTTTGGTATTTTCTTCATATCCATGGCATTGGATTTAGTAAAAAAAAACTTTTTACTAATATCTCGTATAACAGCTACGCATGTTGTTGTTGTTGCTGTTTTTGCTTTTTTGAAGTTATTGTTGGCTTTAAAATTTCTTGAAATTCTGCTTCCACGGCAATTGGTGGTGTTTTGCTGTCGGTTTCTACTTTATTTTAGAATTAAATATTTAAAGATAGCGTTGAAGATTAATTTTGATTCTCTCTTTTTTTTCAATATTTGTGATATTTTGGTTTCAGACGTACTGCTACTGGTGATAGTGAAATGCGCTGCTGATGATAAAAAGAGGTTTTTTCTTTTCTTTGTTGTTGCTTTAATATTCAAGGCGATTATTGCTTTTGCGTTTGTTGCTATTTTGTAAAATTAAACGAAGGACACCGTAGTAAGAAATTAAAAAACAAAAATTTTTTAAAAATTTTTTTGTGGTTTTTTTTGGTAGAAAAGGTATACGAGTGTAAAGTGAGCGCGCGCTGGTTTTGAGTATACGTTCGAAAAAAAGATAACGACATTAACAACGCGTTGTTAGTTTGATGGTTGGTTTTTTTTCTTAGATCTTAATTATTTTCTAAGTACTTTATTTTGGTTTTTATAACTTTGCTCTTTGTTGTTTGCGGTTCGTTGCCTGGCTGTTGCGCTAAAGGATGATTTTATAAAAATTATGTTAAAATTCAATCTTTTTTCGTAGTCTCCTTTAGTATTTGTATGCATTTTTTTGATTTTAATGAGATCATTCGGATATATTTGTGTACGCATGTATGTATGTGTATATATTTGTATTTGTGTACATTGTGTACATGTTTGAGTATGTGTTTATATGTATATGAATATGTGTTTATGTGTATGTTTATGTATGTATATGTATGTATTTATAAGTATCTGTGTGCTTGCATGCAAAGGAGTGTGCCTTCATTTATTTGCGTTTGGGTTTGTAGTTGTATGCAAATATATTTATGTATATATAATTTTTTTTTGCAATTACTTTTTCTAAATTATGTAAACTTAAAGCAAGATTTTTATTTAATTTACATTTTTTTTCTATTTTTTATGCATATATATATTTTTTTTTAATTAGAATTATTTGATAATATTTAATATTTTTGATATTTATCATTTTTTTTTTTTTTTATATATAAAAAGCACTTAACACAACAAATTGCTCTGTCAATTATTATAATTTTTTTTTTTGCAATTTCTTTACTATTATCATTTTTGAACAATTTCGTTTTCAATAAATTATGCCTATTTTATTATTATTTTTCTTTTATAATTTTTTTTTTTTAATTTTTATTAATTTTTAATATTTTTAATAAAATTTTATTTTAAGAAGTTTGTTGTAATTTTTTTACATATGGATAACTTGAGATTTTTTTTTTAATTCCTTATCTTCAATTGTAGTGGATTTTTTTATTATTATTGGCGAATATATAAAAATAAAGAAACCAAAATAAAACAAATTGTCTAAGGTTTTTTTATTTTAACTTCTTTTAAAAGCGTTTGCAACGCACGGCTCAGGACATTAGCAATACAGTAGACATAAATTTATGTTTACAAAAATATGCATACATAAATACATCTATATATACACACATATATATACATATGTACATTATATATATATATATATATATAATATATGTATACAGGTATTTATAGAAGTAAATGCGCAGATATTCTATTGTTATTGCTCGCATTTAAGTTGCTGTCGTTCACGTTGTTTTACTTGCGCATATATATTTAGGCAAAATTTATTTTACAAGCATTTATTTATAACGTTGTTGTTATTATTGTTTGCCTTACTTGCTTTACTGGCTTACGCTTTCATGGCTTACTTTTCCATTCTTCTTTTTTTACATTTCTTTTCAAGTTTCCACTTGAGTCTTCGCTTGTGTTGGAATTAAAACGAAAAACATCTCTGTTATGGTAAATTTCTTTTTACTTGGATTTTTTTTTTAATTAAGTTATTAATTATTGTTGTTAGCTGGAAGAAAATAAATAAAGGAGATAATAAATGAAAAAATTATTTCATAAAAGAGTTTAATATTTCATATATGTACATAAAACAAAACGGTTAAAAAAAAAGATTTAACACGCTTTGCTTATTCTATTCTCTATTATTGAAACGCTTGTCTTTATTCCGAAAACCTATTGCATGAATATGTAAAATTTTAAGTTCATTTCAGATAATACGCGCAAAGACTGCGTTTCCTTGCAAAAGAAATGTTCAAAAACAAACCAAATAAGTAAAAAATTTGTTTTTGGGTGGGTGTGACAGATATCTTCTACTTTTGTAGAATTATTCGTGTAATTAGCAAAAAATGTCAACAGCAAAGTTGCTTTTATTCTAGATAACACTGTAGGCATGTCGTCGGTGGCCGATCTTCAATACCAACATGCGTAGAAGAACTTTCAATTGTTATGCCAAACTTAAAGCCGATCATTTATTTTAGCGAGCGTGAGAAACGTCGTTGAAAATATTACGTAGAAGGAGACAGACATGCCTATGTGGATTTCGGATTTGTTCTCTAAATCGGCATGGAACAACTTCGCATGTTTTGTGTAAATTTTGATCGGAAACATTAAATTTTTACGATCGGGGAATGTTTGCCATAAACCTTAAATAGATATGCTGATGGTCAGACAGCTAGGCGTAGATCCATTCATCATTGGTGCTGATAAAGTATATATATACGTTGTGAGTTCTCCGAAGCTTGCTGTTATGTGTTGCAAATGCTTTGACAAAGTAAACAAGTCCTTATTCTTCGGTAGTAAATATAAAAGGAAAGATATACGCGTTGAAATTTAACCCAACGACCACTTCAACGCTTGGTAGAAAAATGAGCAATAGCTGCCTACAAGTGCTTCAGTGATAAAATGTAAATTATACTAGAAACTTGCACAATCCGCCTAAGATCTAAGTCTTAAGAAAAACACATCCAAGTTCTGTTCGAAAACTTAACTGCATATTTTGCAAGTTACAATTGGTAACAATATTTTGAAAATCCGACCATATTTTGCGCACCTGGAGATACATTGATGAAATTCTGTAAATTGCAAATGAAGCAGTGACATTTCGTGCGATTTTTTGCCTTTTAAAAGTCGGTTCTTAAACGTTTTCTCAAATATATTTTTGAGAGTTATTCGCTTTCAAAAAAGAAAGAACGATAAAATAACAACCAACTCAGTTCTTCACTTGTGCTTTTCATAAAATATCAAAAATTATCCGTTGTTCCTTATGAAGCTCCCGTTTTAATAAAAATTCTTGTGGCCATGACAAAAGCGACTATATCTTAATTCTTGCTAAGTATTCAATACATGCGCCAAAATGTGATCTTAATGAGTGAGGTGATACAATACTGATGCAAAGGGTTAGTAAACCCTATACAATAAACGGTATGGAGTATATAAAAAGGATATAAGTACTTAAAACGCTAACTTTTTGGGAGAAAGGAAAAACGGCTTTGCTCTTATGAATTGAAATGAAGTATGCAATCAACTCTTTGACTGTCGGAGTGTATGCTTTGTAGTATCATCGTAAAATTATAGTTTTTGGTTAAATTTCATTCACATTCGACATCGATATATATATTTACCGACATCAAGTTTGAAAATGGGTTTGATTGAATTTACAATTTATAGCCTTACGAGCTGATTACCTTTCTCTGTTTTTATCGTTTTATTTATCTACTAAATGTTAAATGTATTGACGAAAACCGCTTATAAACACTAGAAGGAAAAAGTAGAGAATCTCATATTATTTAAAAGCTTTTTATTTAAATGCACATAACTTGACCCTGGCCTCGTTTAGTCTATATGTCTGATTATGTATATGCAACACATGCACGTAAGATACGTCTTCCTGAATTTCAGTCAGTATCTGTGACGTTTGTTGATTTGCTTGCGCATGTGTTAGCTAATGCAACGATCGCTTGGTCATAAGTTGAGTATAATCGCTTAAAAGAGAACAACAAACACTTCGAGTTTTATATATGCATATGTATATATAATACCACTTACAAGTATACATATAATATACTTTATAATAATTTAATATTTTATATGATACAAAGCAGGACAGATATTATATTCCGCTCATAGCACTCATTACTGGGGTACGATATATCAATGCTCGACAGGGCGGAAATGTATTCGCTCCACATCACGTATTGTTCTTATCGTATCAATTTTAAATTGCGTTTTTTTACTTATTTTGCAACAAACGATAAAAATAATATTTGATTTATTCCCTTGTTATTTTTATATGAATACTTGGTATTTACGGACGAACGTTTTGTTGGATTTAACCAATTTTTAATCTTAACCTGAGGAGAGTTATAGAAAACAAATTTTTAACCAAGTTTTGAATTTATTACCGAGACTTAAACATCCCGAAGAGCAGAAAATAGACGGACATGCCCATCCACCCCATACCTTGTGTATTTCTATACCTAAGAAAGATTAGCTAGCTTAAGATACCTATATGATAAAAAAGCGAAGGCTATACTGTTATCCTTTGTTGATTTGAATTTTGCGCTCATTTTCACCTCGAAGTCATTGAAATAAATTTTGGACTGGAGCTATGGAATTTTCCGGTTATATAATTCAGACAGACGGCTACGTAATCACGCATAAACGCAATTCCTAATGTTACTCAGTGAGTAAATATATATGTAAAAGCAAAACGACAGGTGTTTAAAATATTAAAACAATCAGTCAACCGCTAAACAGTCAGTCATACGGCCAACTAACTGGTCTGTCGATGTAGTTATTTTCATATGTGTAACGTGAACTCATTGAAGTTCAAAGTACAATGAATTTCAACACTTAAGTGGTACAATCATAAACCGGCACTGCTCTTAACTTGCTTTTACCTGCAACGCGTCGTTCTCCTATATTCACTTACATGGCTTGTGTACAGGTATGTGCATTTGTTATAATTTGTTGTGTTTTAATAGAAAACATAATGCAAAACGCTTGTTTAACTCTCAATATTATCAGCAATAACCACAACAATAACGCCAAATAAAGAGTATAAAGAAAGGGATAGAGAAAGTGAAAAAATCAATTCAGTTGGCGGTTAATTAAAAATAATGCATAAAGCAACTTCGTCTCGCACGCACACACAATATATCTCAATAAATACAACAACTTAAAAAAGAAGAGCTACCTTCTTTTCCCTCCTCTACTGCATGAATATGCATGCGCTTTTAGGAGAAAACACACAAAGGGTAGTGAAAGCAACAACAATAAATAAGGAAGATTTTTCTCAATTATAACTTTTTTTCTTAACTGTAAAAATCGCAATGTTGTTGTCGCTGCTATTTTTTAGTTTTTTATTTTGCTTTGCTTTTATGACATATTAAGTGAAAAAAGAGGGCAATGGCATGCAATTTAATAAATGTGACAAAGAGTAGGACAGAAACTATAGGAGCATGAAAGAATGAAAGGGGAGCAGATTCTGCTAAAAAAATAATTGCTGTTACATATTATACAAGCAATAAAAATATATTTATCTGGAAGGGTTAAAATTTTTTGATTTTATTTTTTCTATAAAAACAAATCATTAAAAAAAGTGCACACAACGAAGGTGATGCGAGTGAACAGAAAGAATTTTGCTTTTCATTAATAATAAACTTTAAAATCTTTCCGATGCAGTGATGTGCCCCTTTTGTAAAATTAAATGACGCGTAAGATTTAACAATGAAATGATGACAGAGTAGAGATAGGTTGTGCTTTTATTATTTCAAAAGTGTATAGGCGCAATATAAATTGGAAGAAAATTAATTACGTTTAGTTTGAACGGATTTTTTTGATAAGCGAGTATTAGCAAATAGAAACAGAAAAATTCTATATCATGTTTATTCTTGTAGACAAACTTTTACGATGATCGTAATTTTTATTTAATTCTATTATTCAAACCTTCCAAGCGGCCCCCCACTCTGCATGCACTACGGTTGTTTGATCTGTGTAGTCTGCGTAAAAAAAATCTTATCCCAATACTTTGGGATTGCCGTACCGGATGTTTCCATATTCAAGTCGAACCCTCACAAACTTTACTCCATCTTTTCATCTCACTCTTCCTTTAATCCTTGCTGATCACGCACGTATAGGTGATATCCCCTCAGTGGCTGGTTATACAAAACAAATAATGAATTATACTGAGCACTGAATTATCGCTCACAATAAGAACAACATCATATGATAGACAGTATAAATGAAATAGATTCGTAAAAACAACCAATGTGAAGGTAATTACGTTCATTAATTCACCAAGTAAGGATTGATTTCTATATATTTGTTTTTATATATAGTTACAGTCAACGGCCGTTGTGAAGCGACTCTAAGGCATTGTGACTACGACTTGCTTTCCGTAACCGGAAAATAGCTAATACGCGTTAATGCATTACCGAAATCTCTCGGCGCTGGAATTTCACGCACATCGCGAATCCATGCTTACAATTAATTTACCGTGCCAAATTTTTGGATTGTCGCGATCGACACGCAGGCGCAACATTCTTGTTGGGGGACAGGCACGATAAGCTTCAGTTTAAGTTTTGAATTGAAGAACAACTACAGTTTTCCACTTTCGGGCAACAGTAGTTGGATATTTCAAATATTTTGTAAAATTCCTCTTCTCGTTTCGTAGCTATTGCCAGCGTGAAATGGTGGCTCCAATTTTGAAGTCCACCTGTGGTTATACATTAAATGTAGATTGATTATGTTTAAGGTTTCTGTGAGAATTACACATATCACAACTTTTACGATAAAAAAGGAACGCCCACGTCGGTTTGTAATGCACACTTAATAGAAAAACTAAACTTACGCCAGCAGAACTTTGAAAATATTGGCACAACTTTTAAAAAATATTCAGAAGATTGTGCTGATTACAAACATAAATAAAGGATATCTTCTGCTTGGTTTTTAAGTATATCAAGGGGAAAAGAAAAACAAAATTAATGCACGTCTATCTACTTGGATGAGATAAAAATTAAACTAATTTAGACATTTGCTCCGTTTTGTGAACATACATATGCACAGAAATATAGAAAAAACGTATATAGCTTTAGAAAAAAATGAAAATCTTTATAAAAAAAGTTTATTCCTCAAAAGTCTAAGGCATTAAAGTACGATTAAAAACATTTACACTTTGTTTTTCATTGCAAGAAATCTCATAGAGATAAAGCAGCGACATCAGCTAAACCGTAATAATTGTTGATTTGTGTGTTGCTGAGCGCCAATACATTTAAAATATTATTGTATATATATTATAATGATTTTTGTTTTTGCTTTTTTTTTCCTTAATGAACGCATAACATACGAATGGAAGACCAGGGCGGCTGTGCTTTATGAGAGCAAAATTGGAAAATAAGAGAGTTGAAATGCATAAGGTAATGAAGTGTTCGTGAGAGAGCAAAAGGGGGAAAATTGATTGTATCTGTGTGTCATAAAAGACGTAAAAAGAGGGTGCCGGCCCACGGGTGGAAAACACTCTAAAAAAATTAAATATAAATAAAAAACAACAAAAATCGCATAAAGATAAGTTGAGAAAAAAGGGACCAACAACAAAAATTAAGAGATGACGATTTCTCATTACTTTTTGTTTCCTTTATTCGTTTTCACTACAAATAAGGTTTAGAGGAAAAAATAAACACTAAATGGACACGATGAAATACTATAACCACAAATATACAAATATTTATATAAATATGCAAGTATACAAGTCATACAATACAACATTTTGTTGTATTGTATGGAATATTACGTACACACACTTTGGCAAGCAGCAGACGTATATGATAAACGTTAATAGGATGGTTTAGAAATGGTGGGGAAAGCGAGGCGAACAACTTAAGTGGGTTTGGCAGGCAGGGGTAGTAGAGTTAAAACATTCATCCATTATACGTACACTCACTCCCCTAAATGGGATCCATACATATTAAACCAAAATAAAATCGCGCACACTTACAACAACAAACCCCATAATGTAAAAAAGAATACTAGATAACGAGAACGACGTGCATGATACACTTTTTGGGGATTTCTTCAAACGTCGTTGTACTTAAAATCAAATAGAAAGAAAATTCTAATGATTTCAACACATTGGCAATACATTAAAAAAGAAATAAGAAAACTTTTTCTGTCTAGGAAATGCCTACGGCTTAAAAAAAGAATGTTGCTCGTCTGTACAGTTCAGTAATTTATTGCATTAACCAGCTTTTTTTTAATTCAAAAATTTGCACTTTGAACTTTTCATTTTATAAAAATTTCGTTTATTCTCACATTTGTTTTACGTTATTTTTTATGCTTTTTGCATTTTATTTTCAATATTTTTCAATTCCTCTTTACAAATTTTTAAAAATTATTACGCGTAGACGAGCAACTGCGGATACACTACTGCTGTTACGGCTTACAAGTCTATCGGAAATTTCTTCTTCTTCTTATGCTCTCTTCTAGTATTAGGACATATGTAGGTGCGTATGATAATATAAGAGTTAGAGTACACATACATGAATATTTCCTTTTTCGTTACCTTCTTCTCCAATGTTTTTAAATATTTTTTTTTTCATATAAGATATTTTCAGATGTTTGCTTGAAAATTTTAAGTAATTTTGTGGATATTTTTAAACCTAATAAATGCAACCTTGCGAAGTTGAAAAGTCAAAAACATTGACTAATCTCTTTCTTTCTTGCATATTATTAGCTAATATAGTTTATATATTTTAACGACAATATTATTGTGGGATTGTCCCTTTTCTTCACACGCTCTGTGTATCACATTAGGTATAAATACTCTCTCGCAATGGCAACGTTCTCAGTTTAATTATTTCTCTCTGTCTATGTTGATTATTGTTTTTTCATCGTAGTTTCCCTTATTGTAAGCAAAACAAAAACAAATTTCAATGAAATTTCGTCGTAATTTTTTCATTTTAAGGAAATTTCCACTTTACAACTCATAAGAAAACTTGAACACTTTTTAAAAATATTTTATGAACTTACATTTGCATTTCTTATAGTTGAGTAGCAGGCAGACAAGATCTTTACAAGAAATCATATGCAACAAATACTCTCTGGAAAAGTTATATAGAATTAACAGTAGCTGACATACTAGAAGAGGTGCAGAAATCGTATCATTCAGCGTAAACACACAAGTCTAAAAGTCAAATCTTTATAAATGAATAATGTATGTCCACAATTTTTTTTCTTTCGAATACAAGAAATATTAAAAATTTCTTAATTTTATTTCTTTATTCGTTTCTGTTGGCCTCCATATATTTTTACCTTCTTGTGCTTTTTTTTCTTCACTTTTCCTTTACACACACATACTTGCAGAGGTTCGTTCACATTATTTTACAATTCTTCTTTTCTCATATTCATCATTTCACATCTATTTTTTTCCACTTCATCCAATGAAATGAAAAATTTCACATTCTATCAAAATAAAACTTCCGTACATTCACCACACCACAGATACCGCTTTGTTGTTTATTGCTTAATTACACAGTCTATTACTTAATTATTAAAACTGTTTTTTAATATTTTTTTTTTGCTATATTTTTGATGAACAAAAAATTAACGTGAAATTCCGAAATGAAAATCAACCGAAGTTCGCCATTTTCTACATTTTCCCTGTCTCTTCTTTTACAAGTAAATTCGTAGGAACAGGGCTGTACACATTTGAAGATTAACACAGAGGAGTTAACGAAAAGTATATATTAAATTCCGTAGATTATGAAAGTTCGTCGTAATTTTTCATATATATACAATTCAAAAGATCTTTTTACTGAAAGAATTATAAAATATTTTAACACACATTCATAGGACAGAAACTGTGAAGGTGTGTTGAAATATTTTATCTTTGTAATGTTTCCACAAGCATTTATATTTATTATAATTTATATTCAGTAACACAGAGATGTTAGAAAAGATTAAGCTTCACAGAATTTTCGTAAAATAATCTAATTTTTCGCTTGGCCGTAACGAAGGTTGCAATGTTCGTAACGAATTTTGATTTCGTAAAAAAAATTTATAAGTTTGCAGTAAACGACCAAAATAATCTTCAGCTCCATAATTGTTGTTAGCATAGTCGCAGTTTACCTCACATATGCGTTGGTTAAATTTGTACAAATAATTTAAAAATGATAATTTCTAATATAAAATGCAGTTGAATCAAATTACGTTATATTTAAAAAGGTTTCGAACAAAATTTTCAATAAATTGTGCACGTATGTATGCACGTATGCGTATATATCTATAAAAGCATACAGATTGTACAATCTTTGATTGCAACAAGGAGTGGAAGGATTCGTTAATAAATGGTACGGTATTTAAAATCATGCATTTATATAATTCAGCGGCAGTTAAAACTACAGACTAGTTAAGAAAAGCTTTACATATGCAACATGAAAACATACTCTGTCTAACCTTTTAAGACTTTTTTTGGTAATTGGGGCCGAACATTTGAAGATAAGCAAAAGATGTACGAAAAAACATAAACTTATCGCTTTCCCATTAGTTAAATGTGGATTTGCCGGCAATGATATGAAAGGCTCGTTGTGCTAGACAATGTTTTGAAGTTATAATCATGATTTTTGCAGACAGAAAACCAACAAATTGGTTGCCCAATTCTTGACAATCGAGAATATCGTTGCAAAAATTGACATTATACCTAAAAAAATTAACCTACACGCTTGAACCAAATTTCTCAACTTTTCTTACAACTTTCGAATTTTTTTATTTATCTATGTCAAACATGTCACATGAACATCAACGAAAAACGCTATCGTATAATTTGGCTTTAGCAATGCATGTTTTAAAGAGCAAAATTATGACGTTTATCGGTATTGACGGCCAGCCTCTGTGGTGCTTATATCTGCTACATTGCTCCATCTTGGAAATGACGTCAAGAGGAATAACGCTACACCAAGTTGAACAAGAAGAAGAACGTTACACCAAGTTGAACAAGAAGAAGACCTTTACACCAAGTTGAACAAGAAGTTGTGTGGTTAACATCAAAGTCATTGCCAGCTTACCCCTCAAGAAGCTAATCGCGGCACATTTTCCAAAATTGCAGTTTCAAACAGAAGTTGCTAGGGAATCGCCAAAATTGACTCGAAACTCATATTGAGAATACTATTTTAAGTCGTAGAACTTAGTGTTCGAAGTCTTTCTTTTTTATTTATGAAAGTATATCGCTGAAATTCAGACCTTTTAAAATGTTGTAATTACGTCATCAAAATTTTAAATATCTAATGTCAAGTCTTTAAATTTACCTTTGCCTCTACAGATGGAAATCTGGTGTGGCTGCCTCATTAAATTATCTGGACTTAGATTCTGAAGATCAATCACCTAAAGTAACACCTTACCCCGGCTGGGAGGCGAACACTATACTCCTAATGCCTACTGATGATACAGAAAGCCTTCTTAAATATAATTCTACAGTATTTCTTCCATTTCGAGTACAAGCCAATGCCTGTGGTCGGCTTTGGATTTTTGATACTAAATACATAGCCGGCATTGCCATCTTTGATTTGAAAACGAATAAGCCCAACGGAATTACCCAAGAACCCAGTTTTCTTGCCAACATAATATGTTTTTTATTTACTCTGTTCAGCTTGTTTCGACTTTTTTGTTCGTTTAGATTGTCGACTCTAATCGCTCCGAATATGATAAAACTTATGCTTATTTGGCTGATTCAGGTACTTATACCTTTATTGTTTATTCTTTCCACGACAATCGCTCGTATCGGATTGCTCGTCATTACTTCCACTTCGATCCTTTACAAGGTGACTTCAACGTAGGTGGTGTTAATTTCCAATGGACTGACGGCATTTTTGGAATGACAACTCGGCCTACGATCGCGGAATGAATGGTCAGTCAACTGCCCAAGTCAGTAAAGATTCCAATGCCTGATGGAATGTTAAGCGCCCTTACAGTCGCGGATTAATTCATTACGATTCTCAGCCTTCAATCTTTTTTTAATCAATGCTAGAACATCATTCAACAGCTGATTTTTGTTTACAAATAAAGTGATTATTCGTAACAAAACCGGTTGTCGATTTCTCGTTAATTCTTGTATATATGCACTTAAATGTTTATGTATAGCACGAAGCGCGCCACCAAAGTGAAATTTGCATTGTCGCGAGTGTCAATAACATATAAGTTAGTGTAATACTACAGTTAACGTTAATTCTTCTTCAATATAATGCATTCTGATTAGTAGGCTTATGTTCTTCCATAATATTTGCATCCACTGTAACCATGCAACAGTGAAGATTAGGATTCATACGACCATCGCAATGCGATGTTTATGCACGAAATGATTGCAATTACTACGAAATTGAAAATAACTGTAATAAGAGAATTGCGAAATTGCGAAATTCCAAAATCGTTTCAAACAAATATATACAAAATAAAAGTTTTTTTTTAATTGTAAGTTAATTGGCCGATTTATTCCATTTATTTACTAAATTTTCGGCGGCCATCATAAATATGCATCAGATGGTTCATTAATTAAGGATAACGCGTTTTTAATGATATCTCGATCGCCACTGTTTTTTTTTTGAAGGCATTATATACGAAACTTATTGATTTTTACTAGCGTTCTGCCGCCGAAAAATATATTGGAGGACATTGGCAACACTGTTTTTCGTCATGAAATATTTATCTGAAATCATGAAATATATAATATATTTGTACTGATAGCGTGGAAGATCGAAACTGTTAGCCAATTATAATCATGTTCACTCAATGGTCCATATAACTGCGAAGTAATGCGTCATATCCTATCATAAATCGGGCCCTGTCGACTACTTTGGCAAAGGCAAAATGATCGTGCCAGCCTTAATAAAATTATTAAAAACTGCTAACATAATGTGTCCAATGTAATCTTTGATGTGACGCAATTTCTGTATGTGCCCATTTATTGATTTATTTAGGCAGATTTTAATTAAAAAGTTGAACAGCTTTCTGAAGTCTGTTTGCCAGGATTTTAATATTGATATATCTTCTATTAACAAGTTAATCATAAACGGGCTTAAGTTTTTTTCCACTTTTATTTAATACATATAAGTGTAAAATCGTAATTACAATTAAAGACAAAATTTATTAAAAAAATGTTTCAGTTGTAAGAGAAAAGAAATCAAAAATTAAAGGAGAAAAAAAAAACAAAACATAAAAAAGACCAACATTTATTTTATTTATTATAATATAAATTACAATAAAAATTGTAGTTCTAAGAGTGTATTCATGTGGCGTTTTTCCTTTTTTTCAAAACTGCTTTGAAAACTTAAAGTTTGAGAAAAAAAGAAACTAAGTTTACACAATAAAACAATATGAGCTGTTACCTACTTTACATATGTATATATATATATATATATATATTTCTGAAAGAAGAGCTCGGGAACTGTCAAAAAATATTTATTGCATGCTCTTGTTTTTTGAGAGATAGAGGGTGTGCATTTTATGAAAGTATGAATGAAATTGAAAATATTTACTATTCACATACAAACACACACAAGCATCCGATTGATAAAAGTTGTATTGTTTCTTTAATATTATTTTCATACAATTTGTTTCTTCTTTTCTTCTTCTTTGTTTTTCGATTTCAAAAGAGAATTACTGTTGCTATTGTTGTTGTTAGTGTTGTTAATATTTTCAATAGTATCGTCAATGCTTCCATCATTAATTTTATAGTCTTCGTCGTCATCATCAATATCTTTAGCCACCACATGCCCATTCGGTGTTTTTGTAACTGAAGACATATTTCTCTCCTTACTGTTGGTCATGTTAATTGAACGTATAGGACTGGTAGTAGCAGTCGCGGCAAATTTTGATGTCTCGTTTTTGTCAATTTCTTCGTAGTCTTTTTGTTTCTGACATTCAGTTGGTACGGTTGGACGCCGTTCATTTAAGAATCTCTGTAGTTTTCATTTTATTATTTAAAGTATTTATGTTTTCAATTTTGTTGTTGTTTATGTTTGTTTGTTTTTTGCCAAAACATAAAAAGAGGGAGAAAATTAAACAAATAAAATTATTAACAATTAAATTTAATTAAGGGAAGGGATAGCGTAAGAATGATAATATTTGTATATAGATGTAAACGTTAAACTTAATTTCATATTAAAAAAAAAAAATAAAAAATAAATTTTCTCTATTTATGCAAAATAAACGCGCGTGCTCTTTAAACTAAATTTTGTTAAACCGTGTTTTGCTTTTCTCTTTCTTTTCCATGATTTTTATAACTTTCACCTTTAAAGTTCTTTGATGTTCTTATTCTCTTTTTTTATTTTTTTCCTTTCGTTTATCTTGTATTTCTAGATACTTAGTAATAATATTTTTGTTGTTGTTGCTGTTATTGTTTTAAAGTTGTCTGTTTTGTTTGTTGTTTTTGTTGTAACTTATCAAGTCGTTGCGTTAACTAAATGTTAAAATCTGGATCTTACAAAGACGGCGCTTGAATCGTGATCACTGTAGCCCAGCCTTTTGGTATGTTTAAAGACTTCATTTGTTATTGCGGTGACTGGCATCGATTGATCCAAATTCTCGGCCATGCTTAAAACAAGTCGCAAGTCTTTTTGCATGTGACTGAGTGGTTGTTGAGGATTAAAATCGCCTTTGGCCATTTCTGTAAAGAATAACAACAATAACAAGAAAATTTAAATTCATCGAAATTCTCTTTTTAGACTAAGATAACCCTATTATTACTTGGCCGTTACTAACCAACGAATTTCTTCATGGGAGTCGCAAACGACAGTTGTGCTACACACACCCGACATATCTACTGATGATAGCATTTTTGGTCCACTTAATAGTTGGGAAATTGATTTTTATGCCTAATTTTATTTCAATTTTCACACGTTGTATGTACTTATGGACTAAATTTTCAATGTATAGCAATTTTAATTTTAATTTTAAAATTATTTTAGAAACATGTAATAAGGAGTTCATCATTACTTCTGTTGCATGGTTTTTTGAAAAAATGTATAGATTGTTCATCTTGCACAATTTTTTAAAGTCGTGGAACATATCACTCAATTTGCCATATGTCTAAAGTATTTTTTGCACGGATTTCTAAAGAACACATTTACCTTGTAAAAAAAGAATTGGGTGTACAAGCCTTTTCCAAAGACCGTTTTATTATATCCATAACCGTATGACATACTTTTATTATCTTGATCACTTACTAAGAGCCTTTAGAAAGTACTATAGAAAATAGGGTTCGCAACACAATTAAAAAGTTTTTTTTTTTATGCGGTGAAAACGCAAAAACAGGTTCGAGTGTATATAAACTGAACTTAAGTTTCACTTTTCGAAAAATTAATTTGATATAACAAAAACCTAAATATAAAAAATATAACCTACACTACTTGTGGCAAGGATACAAGTAGTTCTCTGCGCCTGCTTCTAGCATCTAGAACGGCTTCAAATAGACCCTTCTTTTTTAAATGCTTTTATTAAGTTTGTTAAATGATGATCTATTTATCGCAATTATATTTTAATGAAATTTGTTACATTTACGACAAGTTTCGTCACCATTGACAACTGATTGCACCGGAAAGTTTTTCCGACTGTTCGCTAAACGATGTCGTTTTTTATAAAAATAAATATGAAAAATATTTCCCAGCAAAAATACTGGATTGCCGTACTATGTGTATGTGATCCATTTGGACCAGAACGCGATCATTTTTTGAAGGCTTGCCCGTATAAACGTCTTATGAAAAAATAAGACTTTGTAAGCAATATATGATATGAGGTATTGTACAATGACAATTGATTCAAAGTACGTAGTTTACTAAGCCAAATTTGTAATAAATACGTTAGTCTACCTTACGAATCTCCTCTTATGGAAGGAAGTCTTATATCTTTCCATTCTCATGCATTTATGCAGCAACTTTTGGTATTTTACCACAAAAGTTAGCGCTAAAGTGATGTAGGCTATGGAATGGTTTAGCTTGTCCAACGTTTGACGTTTTAATTTTTTAAACTACATAACTAAGGAAAACTTCGTCTGTGGCCGATTTCTGTTACGTCAAGCACCTACTTCAATTTTTATACAGATACTCTAGTTTTGTACAAATTCTATGTAGTATATAAGTTGCGATTACTCGCGCAAGAACTTCCAATGTTTCTCCAAAGTTGCTGTAGCTAAATTTTTGCGGACAAAAGAATATTTACCGCAAATACGGCGCAAACAAACCGGTGAAGATACTTAAAAGATAAGATTTGAATATGTATTTTTAGTCATTTTAATCACAGCCATTTAACAATCCCGTCCCGCTTAAACTTTGCCTATTTGTATTACATTTGATTCACACAGAGAGGAAAAATTCACCTTACAAAACTTATTTATTTGATATTCCAATTGAAGAGCGGGCCTAATAGTCCTGAATATGATAATTCTCTTATTAACGTTGACAATTTTTATATTACGTGTGCTATATACCGAACGCATTCTTCTTACGTGTTGTTAGCCTCCTCAACAATTACTTGACAAATGTCAGTCGGATCTGACACACCGTCCTCTTTTTATTAAATAACTTCTTTAGGATATTGAAAATGCTAACAAGCTGCTTTCGAGTCTGTGCTTATACTATGCTGTGTTACTTATAGGCGCGAAGACATCAATTCAGGTTTGAGATCTGATAATCCTGCTACATCATCATTGATAAAAGCTTTTTAATAGAAAAGCAGCCCATTAGACAAGTAGGAATTCTGAACAATCATGATAACGTTGCGAAAATGAAATAAACTTGAGCCCAGAATTGCTGCATTTTGCAGCATTTCTTATAAGTGAAAACCACAGCGCCTTTATGGTATTATTTTCTACATGGTACTGTCATATTTCCCAAACTGAAAAGGCGGCTAAAAAAGGTGTGTAAAGATTGAAACAAATTCGAAACCAGCGCTTAAAAATATAAATTCTATCATGTAATGAATTCTGACACCAATCGATGGACATCATGTCGCTGATCTAGTATACATATATATGGATATAATTTTGTGCCAGATGACTTTAACCCTCCTCCAAAGATTTCTTTTTGATCAAAGAAAACTTTAATGGGCAAATAGACTTAACATAAACTTAGCAACTTTGGGCACCAATATAATCAGGAAGAGAAAGCGTCGAGGTTCAGTTTTACGTCGACTGAAAAAATTAACTTCAGAAATACCATTGTTGTAATCTTGAATTAATATGTAAGAATTCATAAATATTACTTATAACAGTAATCGACCGAATATTGAGTCCAAATGGTTTCTAAGCGAACGGTATTTTGTTTTTATAAAACTAAAATAAAGACTTCAAAGAGTCACGCTATAGTTGGTTCTGTTGTATGCGTATTTGCAAGAAAAACTGTAAGTCAAACAGGTTATGGCAGTGCGATTACATAGAACGTCGACTTGACATTATAGGAAATAGTGGTTTGGTTTCGTCAATCTTCTATGCCCAATGATATGTTAAGGACGTACTTCATTTATCTACGTCAATTCCATTGCGTTCTTGTCTTGCAATAAGCACATGGATAGATTGACTTCAAATTTTTATGCTGTGCAAGATATTTTATTTATAAACTTAATTTTCTTCCCACCAATGGATGAAAGAATTTACATTGATCCTATGAATTTGCTACAGACAACTATGTTCCTTAATTGCACTGCAACTAAAATAGTTTCACTCACCTTTGCCTTTAGCTAATAATAATTGCGATTTCATTGAAGTCAATTCGAATATGTCAATGATATCCTTTAAAGAGATTGAGAAACGATCAGCTAAAATAGAAATGTAAAATTTATATGTTATGTAGCGTCTATAACGATAGAAGATATGTAGCTATAAACATACCCAAGGCTAAAGCTTCGGCCAAACCAACCAAACTAACACCAACTATGGTCTGAAGTATCAAATTAACTTTGCAGGCATTGCCAACTTCTGCTAAAAAAGTTTGAGAAAAAAAGCCACGAAGACAATGAAGAGAAAAAGGCGGAAAAAAACAAGAAAGAAACACACAAATTAAGAACAAAAAGAAAGGGAAAAAAACAACTAGAAAGAAAAAGTTATGATAGAATGAAATTAACAACGAACTTACCTCCTAAAAAGAAAGTGTTCTTAGCAATCGTTTTAAAGCAGGAATGACATTCTTCGAATACGGTACGATCCCCGCCAGCCAATATGATAAGCATGCCATCTTCGGCCTCTTGGCGGGTGCCGTGTATCTATGTGTAGAAAACAAACACTCAAAGTAGTAATATTTTTTCTAATTCCGTAGAATATTAAAATTACTTGCACTTCTAAATAGCGGCCATTGCTTTGTGTTATACCCTCAGCAATATCTTGTGAAGTTTCCGGATCTATTGTAGACATTTCTACATAGGCTTTGTTGCACAAATCGGTGGCTCGCAGTACACCACAGTTACCAAATACCAACTGTTTGATATCAAAATCATTAAATATTTCTATTTTATATTTCACGAGAAAAACTTACATCCTTTGAGGCTTTGGGATCTGAAACACAACAGAATATTATATCGGCGGCATCAACCACATCCATTGGTGTGTCCTTAACTAAAGCACCAGCTTCTTCGAATGGTTTGCATTTAGACATAGTACGATTCCACACAACCACTTTGTGGCCTGTACAGATCAAATCTTTAACAATAGTCGAACCCATTATGCCCAAACCGAGAAAACCGAATGTCAAATTCGAGGGTGTTATATCACGTTCGGCCAATGTCTGACTGCGTGCATTCATATCAATAGCCTGGGCCTCTGGGCGTAACACCACAGGACGATCGAGTAACGCAATTGAATTCATGTTGCGGCGGGACGAAGTCCCGATATGAGCCAATGATTCTGTGTTAATTTTGCGCCGCGGCGTCGGTGAACTTGAATCGATAAAATCGTCTAAAACACTAGCTGAATTGTTGCGTTTACGTTTACCTCCGGGATTTTGTGAAGAACGACGGCGTTTTGTAGTCGATTTGGCGGTGGAGGAGGCGGCGGTGGATGGCGGTAATTTGATTTTACTGCTGGTTGAGATAGTACTCCTTGCTTTAGGCGTACGCTTAACCGGTGTTTTGTAAGCGATATCTTCGTGATCATTTATTCCAGACACTGAGCCGCCACCTAAGCCATTGTCAGCTGATGTATTGACAACAGCAGCAGCAGTTGCAGCAGTAGCAGTGACGTCATTAGTGTCGTCTTCTTCTTCATTAAGGCCATCACGTATCTTATCGAAGTCGGCTTCTGTCGCATGATTCATGCCTATACTCTTACTAATTTCAGCGTCAATTTCCGTAGGATCATCGATATGATTTTTTATATCTTCCATAGCCTGCCGAAATGAATTTGGCTTATTCACCTTAGACAGTTGTTCCTTCCAGGGGCCCTCAAACGGTTTAATATTGTTGGCTTCAATCCAGGCGCTGCAAACGCAAGAAAAATACAATAGTGGATGTTCAAAACCAATGGATGAGGACTCAAAAATGGAAGAGAAAATTAGTGTTTTAACTTACAAGTTGCGAGTACCAAAGAAAAACACACATTTTGAGTTAGCCTTACGTGGCTGATGCAATAAATCCAATGGGGGTTCCACAATCTAAAAGAAAAAAAATTAAAAAAGAATTTCATAGTTTACTTTATCGTAAAGCAGTCCTTCGGTTTCCCTATCCGCACAGTGTATACAGAGATATGAAACGATTCATCGACTCGAACTAGAGACCATTTCGTTTACCATGTTCTTTATTTTAATCTTTTTTATATTGTGTAGTGGCAGAAAGGAATATTTTTGTAACTGTGTATGTGTTTTGTATAATTTCGTAGACTTATTTGTATGTCGCTCATGATAATAATTTGACATTTGTGACATTCTTAAAGCTTTAAAACCTTAATTCCCATGTACCTGTTCAATTGATCAAGTTTGTCCATTTAGAGAAGATTTTAACGTTTTAATAGAAATTGCGAGAGACAGACACGGCTAAAATAAATTTGCAGTCCAAGCTTAACCAGCATGTGCGCAGTACATTGTAAGGGATCTTCGATAAATATTTCAATATATAAAAACAAAATCTTGGATAGTCCTCAACTTTTATTTTCGAACCGAAATACGGTGAATTCAGAAAATATAGCAAATAATGAAGAAACTGTTCAGCCATTTACGCAAATTGCCTACAAAAGTCTATTACGTTTGAATGTCGCTAACCTCCGTTTTTGTAACCTTTCCATAGCATTAACCGCACCACAATCAGCGATGATTAATAAAAGATCACACAAAAAATTCATACGTAGAATATAATATGTTCAGTAAAAATAGAATTTCCCCCATTCCCCAGAAAGGAAATGTTAACAAAGTTTCTTGTGATAAGTTTATTATTTAGTACAATTTCGGCTGTACGTTTTTGCATAAAATCACACAATGGTACAGAAGAGGTATGAGCAGGAAAACAACTCTACGTAAAAAATATTTGAAATTTCTATACTTAGACAAGAATTGGTTACTGTCGCGATTATGAGATGCATAATGGTGACTGTAAGCCTATCTGCAAGCCAAGCTGCGAGAATGGCATTTGTATAAAGCCTAACGTATGCAAGTGCAACCAAGTGTTTATTAAAAATAATATTACTCGAACTAGTGAAGTGCCATGCGCGCCTCCCTGTATTAATGGTCACTGCATCTCGCCGGGCAATTGTGAATGTGACCGAGGGTACAGCAAAGGACTATTAGCGAATATTTGCGAGTCCATACGTGAGCCAAAGTGCCAAGGGGGTGTCTGTAAAGCTCCAGAAAAGTGCGAATGCAATTTGGGATTTAATTTGGAAAATTCGACCCATACGTGTAGTCCTATCTGTGAGCCGCGTGCGAAAAAGACCACTGTAAAACACCATTTACCTGTACTGTACTTGTCTGGAGGGTTATAAATTGAGTGGGCAACCGAGTCAATGTGAACCCATCTGTTATTCCGAGCATAAAAATGCCCACTGTATAGCACCATTTATTTGCAAATGTCTTGAAGATTATATATTGATTGGAAAGCCGGATCAGTGTGAACCTATATGTGAGCCCGAGTGCAGGAATGGTCACTGTCTAGAACCATTCACTTGCAAATGTCTGGAAGGTTATCAATTTACTACAAAAGCGAATAAATATGAACCTATTTGTGAGCCAGAGTGTAAAAATGGATAATGTGTGGCGCCATCCATCTGTAGATGCTTTGTTTGTGTGAATGCTGAATGAATGTGAATGCTTCCCCGATTATCATGCAAACAATTTGACAAAACCTTGTCAACCTATATGTAAGCCGGAGTGTAAAAATGGTGTTTGCAACTCGCCAGGTCAATGCGCATGTTTACAAGGTTATAAATTTAATATAATATCGCAATCTTGCGAACCTTTATGTGAGCCTGTATGTCGAAATGCATTTTGCTTGGCACCAGCGACATACAAATGTCTTCCGAATTAAAGACTAGAAAACTCAGCCGGTGTTTGTGAGCCTATTTGCGAGCCCAAATGCATGAACGGCGGATGCGTGGCCCCATGTCCTCGTACTAACAGGTTATACACTTGATGTGGAATGAAACTATTGTGCGTCCATATGTGATCCGGAATGCAAAGACGGTATTTTCATAAGCCCGGGAAAATGCGAATGTTTCGATGGATTTCGGCTTGGAGGGTTAAAAAATACTTGCGTGCCTGTCTGTATATTAGAGTGTACAAATTACACCCATGGTATTACCGGCAGTTGTGAATGTGCTCAAGGATATCAACTCTCTAAAAAAATTCCAACAAAGAGCACTTTGTATTATCCGATCTGTGAACCCAATTGCTTAAACGGCCGCTGAATATGTTTTAACGGCTACACAATGTTGGATTTGAAACGTAAATGTACTTCAACGTCCACATATCGTACAAATATCAGCTATAACACTACCAATATGCTGCATAGCCATGCAGCAATTGAAGTTAAGACGACCGCTAAAGACAAAGCTGTCAAAACTGACATCGTAGGTCCCGTTGATATAGGAATGACAATCTTTATCATGATAGCTGTACCATCATTGTGTCTAATCATTTATTTGATGTGCCGTCAAAAAAACTCTCGTTCGCCATTGGAGCTGCGGCGCCAAGAACAGCAATGTAAACAGCCTAAAATTATTTCGAAATAAAATTTTAATCAATATTCAGTCTTAGAGGTACAATTCGGCATTCTCTGGTTGGGTAAAAATAAAATAAAATGAAATTTTTGCATCTAGTCCTTGCTGACAAACGTCATGCTCAGCTTTTTAGGTCAGCTGATAGGGCGTCTTACGCAGAGGCCGATAAGTTCTTTAAAGTTCCAAAATGTTTGCAACAGTTACATTTTATTTAGATCAAATTCCTACTTAGAAAATGTTTCTTCATTATTTTTTCAGGTGGCGGTGGTGAAATGCTTGAATTACTTCCAGGCTTTTAAGTTGGAGCCACCGTTCTCATTATCGCATATTTTTCTGATTATTGTTATAATGTGTACTTTGTCTGACGAAATAAATTTTTATATGCCTACACATGTTCTACACAGAATATATAAATTTAAGGACGAAAATAGGAAAAGTATCCGAATGTTTTTCTCTGCACAGTCCGCAAGCTGCAGTGAAGTGCCGTAAGTCTGAATGCACAAACCTTCTCGTTTCGTTAATTATACTTTTGAATGCTCACCAAACTTTAAAATGAAAAAATCAGTTGATTAGGGGAGTTCGTCGTTAAACTTTTCCTTTTCCAAAAAAATGCTGTTAAAAATGTCGCAAAAGGCCTGCAACTTATAAGTAGGAATGTGCAAGTGTTATAAAGCGACCGAAGGAATTCAAGATATGGTAGTAAAATTAACAGGTTCGAGCAAAGGAAACCTGCTGATTAAAAATTGTAGAATAAATTTAAAAATATGTTTAAAAGGTCAACATACGTTCATTATATCCAAACCAATATATTTTCCGTGACACGCATCTCTGCACGACTGATTTCCAAAGAGAACACAATTTTTTCGTTCATTTAAGAAAACTTTTTGTCTAAAATTTAGCGAAAGTAGTCGAATACGCGAACAGCATTTTCCGAAAAAAAGCTGCTACCGAGTGAATAAAATCAAAATTCGCTAAAGAAGCCGAACTGTACGCGTTACGAAATATGTATAGAATATAGTGCCTACGAAACAATAGAGATTACTCCCAAGTCGATAAATATTTGATGAGCAAATTTTAGTTTCTGCTTAATTGTAGATGCGTTGAAAACTGTTCCGTCCACTTAAAAAAATTTAAGAATTTAACACTTAATCTGAACAATATTCAATTACAAATTTGAGTGCTACGTTGCAAAAGATTCTTTGTGCACGTCGCCCGAGTACGTTGGAGCGCCAGGCTTTTTCAAGCGGTCCAAAATATCGACTGTGCTGGTTGAATAAGGCATGAAAATATTTATAAGCTGCATTTTATAATTATGTGCGTATTGCTTGCATCTCAGGGATCATCTTAATTGAAATTTTTATAAGCCGTGGTTTTGTACTTTTCAACGAATTGTGGTCAAAAGACTACAATAGCTGTAAGATAAGTTAAGGGGTATATTAGAGACATGAGGACCAATGTGGTCAAGTAAGAATGAAAAGTACGCATAGGCCGTCATCAGTTGGGAGACATGAGCCTTGTTTGCAATGACAGTATGTATAATCCTGTGCTCATGTGCGGCAAATTCACGCCTCGAAGAACAAAGAAGAAAAACCGCTCTTGGATCGATTCTAATAAATCGATGTAAGACTTGCACAATTGTAACCGGATATCGGGTGTTTCAACGTAGGTTGGACAAGCGAAATGTTTTTAAGTGTGAGCCTTAACTAGTTGGGAGGAACCAGGAGATTGATCTTTTAGTTCACACGGCGATGTATATTTATCAGGTTTACAATCAATTTCTATTTTAGAGTACGGAATACAAATTACGATCACTCTCATTTTTATTATTGTACTAAAGCTTTAAGCCGTTCTTGCTACTTTTCATAGCCTCAGACCAATGGAATGTTTTTTTATTATAGCCAATTTTTCGGGGGATGTCCCCTGTTCGTGTAACACGGTGAGCGCCAGAAAGAAGTGAAGAAAGGGAAAAACATAGGGAGGCGACCATAGTGGATCCGATCGGTAAGTGTTATGCGTTTCACTATATATTCTGAGCATTCACTACAACTACGATCAAAGTCAACTCTACCGCGCTGATATTTGAACACGCCAGCACTGACTTAGTAATCGCGTTTCAAATCAATAGATGGTTGGGTATATGGGCAGTGTCACAACGACAGGCAATAGAACGAATAGGTGGAGAATGTTAAATCGACTTAGAACCCGAGGCGTACTTAATGTATTCCTTTCTATAGATGTGAGTACAACTAATCATGACAACATTGTCAAAAGTGTTCAAATTACAGCGCCTTATAGATTTAAACTTCGAAAACTTTCTCCTGTTAAACCGACTTCCACTATAAGGGTTGTGCAAATTTTTTAATGAAGTTAGGTTTGAGTTTTGGGCCACGTGAGAGTTTGAATGTATATGTTTTTTAAATTCGGTGCCACGAGAGAGTCTGAATCTGGTGCCATGTGAGAGTTTGAATGTATATGTCTTTTGAATTGCCTCTCCCTCCTGATTTGACTTTGTTTCCGCAGAGAGTTAATGCTTTGTTGATTTAGGGATAAACGCTATAAGAATCTTTTAATTAAGGGAACTAGTGAATGCTGATCTTGAATTTTAGCAAAAATGAACTAGACCGGATAAAACGATAGAAAAACTATACTTTTTCACTTTCTTATCAGAAAAACGATAGAAAAACTATACTTTTTTACTTTCTTAACAGAAAAACGATAAAAAAAACTATGCTTTTTAACTTTGTTAACAGAAAAACAGGCTATTTTAGAGCTTTTTGAAAAATCTATTTTCGAGTTTTTTCCTAAAACGGTATGCATTACATAAAACTCTTTTCTAAATCAATAGAAAGTGAAAACATATTGCTATTGCAAATCTTTATATCAATATTTAGTCATAAGTATAGTATTTTGCCTATTATTTAATATTTCCTTATTTGTATTTGAAAGTTAAACTTGCCGACAATAGCAACGGTTAAATTTTTTGACGATGTAAACTTGGGAATTTCTGGGCGTATGTTTCGGCATCGCCATTTGATTTCTAAATTGATCGAATTTCAGGGACTAAAAAATACTGAAAACCCAGCAAAAATTTATAGATTTCATTATATGATACACAGTCTGTGTTTATCTGCAGCTTAAAAAGTAATGTACGCAGCAGAGCTCGTACGTTCTCTCTCCCTTTCTCTTTATCTTCTCTGCTCGGTTAGAGAACTTCATTCTATAGTACGCAAAAGTACAGTCAATGTATATATCGAACACCAATACTACAATCGAGTACACTATAGTATATATATGTACATCTATACACATTTTAAATTGAGAAGTACAGCAATAGTAAGAAGAGGCATCTACCTTCTTTTTTTTATATAAAATAACAAACGCTTATGTAGCCAACAGCGCCGCTGCCTTTTTATTTAAACAAAATACTAGAAGATAACAGTAGCACTTACCATAGACGGCCATGGTGGAAAGCCTTTCATTTTAGCCCTAAAATTGAAAAAATGAACGAATTAAGAACTTTTTCTAGCTTGATAAAAACAATTTGTAAAAATCATTATAGAAAATTTCCGTTGTAGAGAAAAAAGGCGCGCAAAGCAAACAGCAACGTTACTGAGCAGTAGGAGTACATTAATAGCCGCAAAAAAGCGTTGCCGTTAGCTGAACCGAGGAACGCATCGCTATACGATAAAGAGAAGCGCAATCTTTAATATCACTTTCAAAAATTTTTTTATAATTTACCGATTCCAAAAAAAAGTCTTGAAAAAAAAAAGTGTTTCAGTTGATGTAATTAATCAATTAATTTCTGGCTTTGCCTTGTACATATGATGAACTTTTTACATCGTATTTGAGGTTAGGTTAAGCGCCATTTTTTCTGATCGACCGTAAAGGCTCTTCGTTGCTACGTTTTCAAGATTTTCGCCAAAACTTTCTGGAGTTATTCTCTTCTTTTATATAAATTATTCTATGTTATTATCCAGCCGTACACCCACTCACCATATTAAATCCTTTGGTTTATAATTATAAAATTCGTGTGCATCATTACTGCCAGGCAATGATAATTTCTTTGCCTTCGACATTATGTTATCAATACGAAATTGGAATTTTATTTTGTAGCCGTCTCTTCTTTAACACACGGATTCATGTACTTTTATCATACAACTTTTTACATAAAAATTCCTTTTATAATTTTTGCAAAACATTAAATAACACTTTTGTGATTATATACTTGAATTATTTACAATATTTTTTACCGCAGGGATTCGTTTTCTCTATATAATTCAATATATAAATCCACTTTCTTGTATTTTTCTCTGTGCCCGTCAAAATGAAATAGTAGGTAATAAGAAGAAAACAAAAATGGCGTCTTAAATGATTTGTGTCACATTGACAGGGCTACCATTTCATAACAAAATAAACAATTTGTCGGGATATGTTGAGGTGAAGTGTTAAAAATAGATCTTTAATTTGTAAACAATAAATTTAAGTATTATATATTGCTGAAGTAATTTTACAAAGCTGTAAATAGTGAATCGATCTAAATGCCTATGTGTATTCATGTTAGTCATTTGCTTTGAGAATTATAACTCGCCTAGCAAGCTTTCGTAAAAACACAGGCATTTCTAATTCAAGTTGCAAAGCGTTGATTTATGTAGCAAAAATTGACTGAGGTCAACTTCTTGGTAATCGTATTTAATAGGTACTGACGCACTAAACAAGCGTAAACGTTCGACAATAATCGTAGGAAGACGAATAGAGAATGTCGACTTTACCAATTTCATATTCATAATTGCTAACGTTGGTCATCATTTAATGCTATTTTATTTGCGAAGTTAAATATTTTTTGCACACTGTTCCACATATTTATTATTTGCGTTTTATGAAAGGAAAATCAAGTCGGTTGCACTTTATATACTGCTTCGTATTTAAAGTTTGTTTTTAATAAACTTGGCAGCCATGTTAAGGAGAGAGAAAATCTATTTAAGAACTCTGTTTGTGGAAGAGAATACCAACGTTGCCAACTTACAAATTCTCATTTATGACTAAATATATTTGTTTACTTCTTGGAATATATGAAAACTGAAATTGTTTCATTGTTTTCGGCGCATAACTTTTCGAGTGTCGTTAATGTAACAACAGTCTGATAGTTATAATTACTATTATATAAATATTTGAGATATGATGGAAATGTCTTCTCTCTTCAACTGTACAAATGTACACATTCTGTGAACTGTTGCAAATAGTAAGGACTTGTGATTGTTATTGCATTGTACATTATGAACCGTCGCGAATAGCAGGGTTTGTGTATTTGTTGTTGTCTTGCCTGTTTTAAACCAAAAAACGTGAAGAAGAAGCAACTCACACCAAAATACTAAATATTTGGCTTGGTATTATTTAGGAAGCTTAGGGATTTAGTAAATATTTTTATGTGAGTGTCTTTCTTTTGTATTCAAGCAGAAATTTCCATCGTTTATTCTATGTGTGGATTCTCGGAAAGTACTTCAGGTTATTGATGCTGAGATAGAGATAAATAATAATAATAATAATGAAATGAACGCAGATATTGAGAATGCTAACGAAGATACAAAGCGAGAGAATGACAACGAAATAAATCCCGAAATTACTTGATCGAAACAAGTTCTTTTGCTAGTTAATGCTCCTATCGAGTGGTCAAAAATTAATGAAACTACACCGCACAG
This sequence comes from Glossina pallidipes, assembly GCA_000688715.1. Lineage (NCBI taxonomy): Eukaryota > Metazoa > Arthropoda > Insecta > Diptera > Glossinidae > Glossina > Glossina pallidipes. The sequence continues at coordinate 1,171,400 of KK499839.1, forward strand.
ACCTCGCAAACTTGAAGAATAATGCCAATAATAGTATAGTACATTAATGACACCAATAAACAGTGAAATTGATTTTACTCATTTGAAAATATAGTCTATAGAAATTATAAACCAAAGTAGTATTGTAACTTATTTAGAGCGAAGAATAAATATTTTGTTGATATTAAGATCTCCAAGTAATTTCAAGATGCCCACAGGTTAGATGCTCCGAAAAGTAATCTTCGATTACATTGGAATTCAGAAAGGATATGTAAGAAAGGACTGTTGTTTTTCTTGTTGTTGAAAAGTTTGGTTATTTGTTTGTTTGTGTATGGAAGCACAACTTGTTCCAACGCAAAAGCACTATGTATATAGGATAGGACACTTCAATTTCGAAATTATTAAGTACTAGTCCAAGGTATCTGATGAAAACAAACGATATTAAAGACCTTAAGAGGGAGTAAAAGAACTGAAATGAAAACATTTACTGATATTTATACGACGGGTATGCCTACGAGCCTACACTATGAATATGTGCATGCGATGTTATGCGTAGTAGTCAATAGACCTGTTGAATTGTTGGCCAATTGGAAAGATTCAAACTCTGTAAAACAAATAAATTTTCAAATAATTCATAAAGCTGATGATTTATTTAGTATTGGGAATCAAACTATCTTTTAAAAATATATATGCTAATATTTTTGCCTACTTATACATGCGCTAAGATCGAGTCCCTCGAATAATGAGCTTATATGTCCAAATTAACGAGATTTGTATGACTTCCAATCTAAGTAAACGAAAGTATTCGCAATTAACACACGAATTGTTTACTTATCTCACCACAGGATGATTTTGATTCTTGGAAAGCGAAAGGGGCGTTAGAAAAAATCAAATATTTTTTTAATATTTTGTATTAACAATTTGCACAACTCCTTCAAAATTAAACCATACCGCCGATACTTTGACCTGTGCGTGAGTAGCAATACTCGCGTGCGGTTATGCGTACGTTTGCTTAAGCAACTATATGTATGCTTATGTACGGTTGTGCGTGCATCAATTAACTGGTTTTTTAAGCAATGGTATCTATTATTGGTGGGGGGTTTTGTTTTTTTTATGTTGACATGTGTGTGACATGATTGCTAAAAAGTGAAAGAGCCATGCATCGGACAATTCGTTCAAAATTGTGGTAATTTCACCGATATAGCGGCAATTTCGTTATGTAATAGGCTAGCAGAGCTAAAGGTCGAGCTTGCATTTGTGTTATATGCAGGGTCAGTGTTGTGTTCAGTGTTAATGTGTGTGGTTTCAGAGAGGTTCGCGCTGGAACGAATAAGTGATTGTAACCCATTACGATTATGGTTAGCTTAATTAAAAACGAAATTGAAAATTGAATACACAAAGTCATAAATTCGTATATATAAGAGTTATGGCATCAACAACGTTAGTCCGCGAGCAACAATGCGATACTAAACAGGGAAATTGTGTAATAATTAAAAAAAAATAGGTATGAAAGCCAAAGTTCCTTAATCAATCGGCTGAAACGATCTTACTTGCTGATTTGGTTGGCTTACTTGCTGAGCTGGCAAACTCCGGTTTGAAATTAATGTTTTGACTGTTATCATTTATTTACGACACATCGGTGTTACGCATGATGCGATAATGTTTACTGTTACTCACTTTAAGTAAATTAATATTTCATTTTCGAAGATTGCAAAACCGTTTTCATTTGATGTTGAGGTTGGCTTTTTTCTTAGGTAATGCGCGTGTCTTGTGGTTGTGACAGCGCTTAGGCATTCTCCACAATTTATTCTTACTTATCAGGAACATCCTTGTTTTCGGTTCAATGCGCTATCCTTTAATTAAATTATCTATTGATTATTGGCGCTGTTGTTACGTCTTCTGATTGATCAGATTTGCTTTCGGTTTGTTTCATCTTCATCTCATTCGCATGAGTAGCCAAGTTAGCAAGAAAAACGCCCACCATATTGGCTTCATCAAACGGGAAGTAAAGCCACACATCATAACGTATAGATGATACAAGATAAATATTTATACGATAGATTACTTTGCGGAACTCGTCTTGTTGTATTATCCATGGGAGCATAAATATGATGATTTGATAAAACGTAGTAATGAAAGTACAAATTTAAATTACCTCCTTCGATATCTATAGCAGATTTGCGGAACATGATTGGGACATTGCCCCCGTTTGCATATTTTCGTGTCCAGCAAACGATTCAGCGCATAAGGTAAAAGAGATAATGCGCCAATGAGAAGGCGCACCTTTTATTAGAGCCTTTCACAATTTGTTCCTCGGAGAACTGAGTCAAGAAGACATAATGATTTTGAAGTCGAGAGAAATTACTGTCTAAAAAGTACCCATGAATTTCAAAATTTCAGAATTTCAAGGATTTTCTTTTACATTGATTCTGAAAGCCACAGTGATACAGGTGGTAACGATCAACATAAACAGGTCTGATGACTTGGTTAATGGAGCGATGGAATAGTTAATGAGAGTAGATTTAACATCGAACAGCGACCTGTCACTTTGTGGTTTAGATTCTCCGATGAAAGGTTGGAATGGTGCATTACAGTCGAGGCGCTACGTGCTCTTCACCGACAGGCTACCTCAAGCGTCGAATAAATAGCGTCGCGCTATATAGGAAAAGCTCAAGTCCACTATACAAAAAAAATTATTAGCCAACCTTGAGTATTGAGATAGAAACGGTTTGCTAAAAATTTTACCAAAACATTCGAACTTTAAATGTATCTATTGAGCATATTGGACAGGAGAAGTACTTCTACGGTTCGTTCAAACTTGGTCTTTACGACATCAATTTTATGAAATATCGGGATCCACAATTTTATGGACATGAGGATACATAGAATAGAAGCGCGGTATTATAATTTATACTAAAGCTGACGCCTTACCAAGACTAAGCCATATGAGTAATAAAAACCTCATTCCTACAGACGAAATACTGTAGAAATAACAAATAGCAAATAGGAAAATAATAATTTCAGCAGATTCCACAATTTTGGACAAAATGTTACCTCCAATTGGACCACAAAGGCCAATACGCATATTGACAGATGCCTGTTAAATATTAGTACTTCGCAAATACACGTCTGAATGAGTTCACAGGTACCATGAGGCAATTTGTGCAAAGATGACAAAACCGAAAACAGAGATGTGGGATTATTTTTTTCTCCATACAACACCGCTATGGGTATATTAAGTTCGTTCAGATGTATACAGCATCCGCAAAAAAAAACAAACAAGAAAATTACGTTCGGTGGTGACCCAATCTTTTATACCCATCACCGTTATCCTAAAAAAGACATATAAAGTAAAAGAACTACATTTTCATTCTCTATAATATGGAGTGAGCAGGCGCACTTTTGTGGCAGAGGCGTGTGGGAGTTGTAGGTGTATCCTTCGAAAAGTTTAAGTCACTTCCAAATTCTTTTGCAAATTTGTAGGCGATATATCCATTTTCGCTAACGGGATCCAGAATCTGTAATCTATCAATCTATCAATAAACTAGTTTTTAATTTCTAAAACAATTCGCAAATAGTAAAGTTGCGTCAGCTGTACGTAATAAGCGAAACCTAAAATTTCAAAGCGAAACCTACATTTTTTCTGAACAGTCTTGCCATTTTTTTCTCATATATTTTTCATATTTTGCTTATTATTTCTTATTTATTACAAGCAACTCTGTGCTCTGCACACTTACACATACCTGTAATCTATCCAGTTAGTAAATTATTTTCTAGTAAATAACATATTTTGTATATAGATTTTAAACTCTCACACAGAGTATTTATGGAAGCATCTCACGTTAAATGATAATGAAATCCAAATTAAACATCTGTTGTAACCAATTTAGTTATTGCATCATGCGTTTTATCTGTCGTCGATTAAACGCCTAAGATATGCCATGAATACGAAATCATTTAATATATATTTCTGACCGAAGGTATCGATATCTCATTCTTCTCCAATGTAGGGAAAATAATAATTTCAGGAGGATTTTAATGAACTAATATGCTTGAACTATAATTGGGGAGTTTAGCCTCCTCTAAAAAAATGTATAGTTGAATACCTTTTGGGTTAGCCAGTTAATATCGATGCGTTAACAAAGTTAAGCATGCATTGAACAACCTAAAGCAATAATATTTTCTGTAATGTTTTAATTTTTCTAATAATTTACGGCCTATTTGTCGCTTAGAAAAAGAATTTTGTCAGTTCGACTGCAAATGTACTGCAAATGTACAGTTCGACAAGGATGTACTGACGAGCAATGCCGGCAATGTCCATAAGAGTATTTGCACTATATGTGTTTTCAGAAAATCATAGCCTACGAAGACCAACTTTGGACGAAGATCAGCTCTTTACGCAAGTATCACTTAACCACGAAACGATGTTTATTACAAATGTAATACTAATTAATAAACGCATTTATCCAATTTTGGTAAAGCGGTTCAAAGTATTCGTCCTGATACAACATTTCTGTGTTTTACTATAAATGAGAACATTTTTTAAATACCATATTTTCTCTCAGAATTTTCTCTCGCAGATAGTTTGCAATAATTGGCCATCGGTTCTAAAACGAATTGTTTTTGTAACTGATTTTTCCAGCTTATTAAAAAAATGTTTTGTAAGCAACGTGAGATCTTTAAAATACAATTCAATTATCTTACGGAATGGAACTTTAATTGAGGTAAACCCCCATTCTGTTACACGGATCGATTCAGAATCACTTTCTGATGTCTGGCCATGTATTCTTGTCCTCAACCTGCATTTCGCAATTTTCCAGATATATTTGCGTAAAATTTGGTAAACTGACATGTTTTGGGCCAAGCTCTTCTTTTTGGACGCTGGTTATATAAAAAATTTTGTAGTTTTCAGAATTTCGCGACGACAATCGCTGACTAATAGCACTCCGGAATGCTAAATTTGTGAAAAATTTGGATAATGAAGTAATTATTTGAATCCCCTGCCATATTACCGTTTCTACGATAACTTTATACGACGGAAGAGCTAATTTTCAATATTTCTTGGTGAAAATGCTTCTACAATAATAATTTGGCATGGAAATTAATCTTAGAGAATGTGGACCACGTACGACCATGTATATTTCTTGGATCTCACCCTGTAAAAGAATTCTGATGAAAAATGAGCCTTTACATCGCAATAACGTTCAATATATTATATTTTGTGACGGAAATTGGTTCGTAAAAGTGATTTGATCTAAAATTAGATGGAGTTAAATTTTTGTATCAAGAAGGCATATATGGTGAACATTGTCGCATACAAGATTTACCATGAAATGTGAACCCTTATATAGAAAGAGTTCTGATTTTTAATGTTTTAGGATGAAGCTTTGTCCATAACAGTAATTTGGCATAAACCAATTTCATCCACATGCATCTATTTTTTGCACGCCACTTCATGAAAGGATTTCACATGAGCACTAAGCTCTTTAGAAAAAGATTTACTGTTCAACATTTTATACCTACAAGTGGAGAGTAGCAATGTAGCGGAAACATTAACCGGAGATCGGTAACTTGGACTCCATCATATAAAGCATGCCTTTGCATAAATGTAATGTATACTTATTGGTATATTATCACACAAATGAATGAATAATTGTGTGTGGCGATATGATGAGGGAGATCTAAAGATGTGCCTTGCCCGAATATAGTGTTCTTACGGGTTATTTTAGTCTCTGTTTATAAGCAAATGATTTTTTTTTATTGTTTTTTTTAAATATTTTGAAATTAAATCTGATGAGTTTTTGGATTTGTTAATAGTGGAAGTCTTTGTCTCAAATTTTTGGCACAGACATATACGATGTATAACTTTCGCGGTCTTGAAAAGCAAGGTTTTTTCCATTGATAGCAACTTAGGAGTGAAAAGTTGTAGTTTCGAAAATTGTACACCTAATAATAATTTCGAAGATGATCGCATTTATCATCACATGAAGCTAGCCTCTGCATTCCAACTATAATCGAATCGCATGAAAATTTATGGCTTCGAAGCGTTGCGAATTGTCAACCAGACGATGCATTTATGTCATGGAAAAGCGAAGGTATCCAAAGGAATTTACCGGCCGATTGCTTCGTGACCCAAGAGACACCTCGGGTACTGACAAAATTAGGGTGAACGCGTTTAATTGGTGATCTGGAAGTAGCTTTTTCCCACCCTTTTGTTAGTATGGGTCCGGTCGAAATTGGAAAATCAGTTAAGGAAATCATTAGGCGTTATGGAAGTTGTGGAAAGACAAATTAAAAGTGGTGATGTGTCAGCCATCGCCGCTGTCAACGAAGCAGCGCGTCTGTGTTTAGCCAGCGTTCGTGTTTATTTCATGGATACACCTATGTATTACCGATTCCAATACTGGTCTCGTAATTGCCCGCAGAGAGAAAAAGAAAGGATTGAGGAAATCACGTCCGATGTATGCAAGTGTGTAGGGCACCCAGTCAAGAATATAAGAAACACTGTTCAAATCGTAAGGTTCTGTTTTACGCCACATCATTATTGCGCATAGTTTGGACACCAGGCATTTGGTTATTTGAAGCATACATGTTTTCGAGTAAGTAATTTTTTAAGAACCGCATAATCCGTTAGAATGGCATGATAATTTTCTGTGTGTACCACTCGGTTGCTTAAAAGTGCGTTCGAGTATCTATTGCCCGTCCAGTTTCTATTGCAATGTTAACAATATCTTCCAGCTGTTCGGCAAAGCCGTCTGCGTGAATACCCGTCTAATTTAGTTACATGAGATGAGGACCAGCATGGAGAATGGCACAGTTATTAATTGTCAGTGGTATGTGAAATTGATTTAATAATTCAATAAAAGAATTATTGAATTGTTGCAGAATAGAAAAGCCGAACGTAGCTATTCTGTAATTGCGATGTTGTAGACAGAAAGAATATTATGTAGATTTCAAACGGTAAAATCTTGTATTCTAATAATAAAACCTTTGGAATATGCTGAGGAGACAATTCCAGGGATATAATTTTATAAAATTTTCTGATTCACTTCGAAATTGCACGGTGTGAAAATATATTTATTAAAAGTGTAAGCGATGAAAATTATTCTTTGGATCATGTCTCTTCTTCTTTGGATTCTTTGGATATCAAATTATCGATTTAAAGCGAATAATTTTGTTTTCATTTTCACTATTTTGTTATTTACACAAATATATAAGCAAAATATTTTCTCATATAAAGTGTAATTTAATCATAATGAAAGTTTTGAAAAGAAGACAATTAAGCAAAGAGTCAACAACCCAAGCTACCCGCTTTTATTGGAAATTTTGATCATTAAATGAAATGAAATAAGAAATTGTGGAGAGTAACTTGAAAATGTACTAAACTCATTTTGCCAAGTTATTAAATCTAAAGACGTGACCTAATCATACAAGTTGTATTAAAGGAGTGTGGAAAAAGCAAGAAAGGAGAGAAAATAAATATCAAGTAAAAAAATTATTAATTTATTTCAGAATATTCGTTTTGCGTTTCACACCCGCCACAACGGTTGGATTAAATTTCTCAATTATTTGCAAAACGAAAAAATAGATTCTTTAAAAGAAAATGCCAGAGCACATATTTGCTTTATCGAGGACAAAGAAAACAAAATCAATCTTAAAAATTTTTTCTGACTATTGTCATCATTTGGGTTAAAATCCGCTCAATATATGCTCCTTCGGTTGAACAGTTTCTTTACGAGTGAACACAATAGCAAAGCAGTCGAAAAACAGATGCAAGTTCAAAGTAATACTAGATCGACACAAAGTATATATTTTCCAAGATTACTTAAAAATTTTATGCCGAAATGGTCCTATCAAGCCGAATAAAGCCAATCTCACTCATTTGGCGCTTACATATTTTCCAGAGTTATTTTGAGCAAATTTACTTATTCAAGTTATAACTTGAACTCGGAATTAATTTAAGTCACTAAATATTTTTTGTGGAAACCGCTTTAAGAGAAGCAGAATTCAGATAAATTAATTAGATTGAATTATGCCATGCTATGTGGAAAGGACTGCTATGTGCGTTTTATAAAAATCGCTTTATATGAAAATTAGAATTAGGAAAAATTAAAGGAACTCGTATTGCATTGTACAGAATCTCAGAGATAAATAGTAAATTAAAAGAAAGCACCGCTTCACTCACTCGTGTTTGCTTATTTTGTACAGAATTTCACTGACAACTGAAAGTGGGAATAACCCATAAGTGAGAGCAATAAAAATGTAAATATCGAAAAACTGCACCCACACATAAACTTTTCAAACCATTTGAGTTGTTGGGGTGTTTTTAAACGTAAAACGCGTTCCCACATTGCAGGAGATCTGCACAAAATTATATTCGGCCGTGACCGCGTCTTTTATACCCATCATCGTTATACTAAAAGAGACAAAAAAAGTAAAAGAAGTAAATTTTCATGCTGTATAAGATGGAGTGGGCACGGCTGTTTTTTTCATTTTCAAAATAAAGGTTTTTGTCGTGTGGAGATGTGGGCGTGGTAAGCGTATCCTTGGAAAAGTTTACGTGACTTCCAAATTCTTTTGCAAATTTTGTAGGCGATGTCTTTATTTCCACTAACGGGAGAACGTTTACCACAAATACTACACAGTTGCGCAGACAGACAGATGGACAGACGAATAGACGGACATGTTAAGGTGCATTCCAGAATTAAAACTGGCCACGAATTTATATACCTTGTGGGGGTTTTGAAGCTTACTTCTGAGCCTTAGGAAGTTATTGAAAAAAAATTGAATTTTATACACTGTGATGTTGGGTAGGCGTGGCCAATTTTATACATTTTTGTACAAATGGTACAGTGTTTTTGTACATTTATTTACTTTGGTTTATAAGTAATGATTAGAAAACCAATTTTTCATTCCTTTTGAAAAACAGGGGTGTTCTCAGCTTACGTGGTGCTGTGGACGTGTCCTTCGACCGATTCAGCCAATTTTCAATACCAATCTGCATTCAAGAACTTGTAATATTTCTGCCAAATTTGAAGTCGATGGTTTCTTTTTTGACGGCCAGGAGAATGTTTACAACAGACATTACACAGACGCACCAGCAGAAAAACGGACAGATGGACATGCTTCAATCGATTTAGAATTTGATGCTGATCAGGCATATATACACCTTGTGAGGTTTCTCATGCTCGCTTCCGGGCGCTGTAAACGTTTCGACGAAATGAATATCTCATCTTTCGGTGATGGGTGTAAAAATTAGATTTTTTTTGCCTTATAAAGGCTCATTTTTCGTATGGCATCTTACAATCATCGTAAAAGTAGGCCTATGTGTGGAATTAACTTTGCATACAATAATTAATTTATATATATCCTGTTTAATGAATGGCGTAGGGCATAAAAGCTGTACACATTTTGAAATTAAGTTCAATATGTCTCTAAAAAATATATCACAAAAGTGTTGAAGCGTGACATGTTGCATGCAAAGTCAGGAAACTCAATTCCACTTATGTGACGTAAATGTTATAACACTGTTTAGTCAAATACAAATATGATTTCATTTGAGAACACAGTGTTCTATCGAACAGCACTGCCGCATCAACAATTGCACTTGTTTCACAGATTTGCACACTATTGACTTTATATCATGTATTGAACGCATTGGTTCGGTAAATAACGATCTCCTTGTATTTGTTAAAATATGTGGACCTTAGTAACCCGAGCTGAGAGCTTGGGATAGTTGGTAAAATTTGTGATGACAACTTATCTGTTACCCTTTTTCCAAGTAACTTTGGGATGGAGCTTAGCTTAGTAATGTCCCGGTAATTAGAAATAGTCGTTTCACGGCCATCCGTGAAAAGGAAAATAATAAATACTTTTTTCTAGTTCAATGCGAAGTATCCAGAAGTAGTTGATAGATTATGTAATTTAGTTAATGGTGCACAAATTGTTCTGCACACAACTATGTACACCATCAGCGCCAGTCTTAAATTGGTTCTTTATGGGTGTCGCTGTAAACAGTAAGAGAGTGTCAAGCAAAGTAAATGTTGTGCTATTCGTTTACGGAAAGTCATTTGTTTTATATCTGGCTTGATAACATCATAACATACATATACTATATATACTATAACATTGTTACAAACGTATATCAATTGAAAGAAGTTTGCAAATAAATTCGCAATTTCACTTTCACCTGCAGACCCGAAGTTGTTTAACATCTTTTTGTATTAATAAAGTCTTACGATCCGTTCCTAAATTATTCTTCATCAACTGCAAGTAGTTATCATAGCACAAATCATTCGGTACGTTACACTTCCTCCGGACAGCTATAAATTTCACATAATCAGCTGATAACTTCGTGTTTCTTCAAAGACTTTAATTTTTTGTTAGGCCGCGGAAGATTACACAGAAAAACAGTTGTCGTGTCCCCCGCACAATAAATTAATCGCATTGTGGAAATCAGACGCAGAAATTTGTCAATCGCTTTTAGAATAAAAGACAGGATATCCATGGATAGCAGATAATTCTGTTTCTCGAAACTGATATGTTTGAAACTCCATTGATGGAAATCCATCAGTATTTTCACTAAGCACTGGCATTCGTCTTCTGGCAGGACGACAAGATAACAAAGTTGCAATATATAGTGGCAAGTATAATTAATGACCAATTCCAGCATCCTGTTCAACTCATTAAGAATATTAATACTTCGAAATAGGCTTAATTCCATTTAACATATCATGCACCCAAGTAGCATATGTCGCGGGTGACAGATAGAGCTGATTTTCCACATGGATCCATGCAGTTACTGGCAAGTTGCAATCCCCAAAGATGAGAACCGTGTCTTCCGGTTTGACACGCTCTACCGGGTTGTTGAGGGCATTTGCGTGATACCCATGATTGGCTGATGATGAGCAGGAAGGGGTATAGGAGCGCGTAATGTATACAGAACTACGTTAAAGCTTCATGCAAATAGATATGATTTCATTAGCGGATTCAATCCCTACGTTCGCAAGACTAGAGCACATGTTGACTGATACCGCTATTAAACCCCTTTTTGTCGCGTCTATATACATTGTACTTAGGAAATGGGGAGCGAAACTATGGGATCAATTGGTTCACCCATAGACGTGCCGAAACCTTCACCTCTTCGTGGTGCTCCCTATAAAACATTTTCTGCTGCATCATGGCTCTAAGTTTCCTTTGGTTTTGGCTTGGAGTCGCACAGTAAATGGCAAAGAAAGGTTTAAGGCTTACTATCTATAATCTAGCAATAGGTGTTTCTCATTGGAAGCGGAAGGGGTCTAGTCGGAAGGGGCTTCTTTTCTAGATTGAAAAGGAGCATTTCTTTCCCTATTTGGTTCTCTTGGTGGAGGTCATCTAATGAAGATGGCCAGCGATATCAAGTGGGCTGGGGCACAGCTGGGTGTGTGTGCTGTGCGACGACAACCTTGGAAGCATTATTTCCTTGAGAAAAGATAGTTGGATTTGGCTATCCGGGACGTGTGGATAGTTCAAAGGGAAGAGTGGCTTCGGGTGCGTACAGTATGAGATCACCCAAAGCTATATAGCTTGGCGTAAGTTCTGGTTTGAACGATAAGCCAAGAAGTTAAAGGGTGTTCACGGGGGTCAGGTTGCCCAAAGTAGGATTGCTCCGGCAGGAAGATGCACACTACCCATCGGAATGCTGGACGAATGCCTACTTGCCTGACTGCTGGGTACGGCCCTTCGGGGAGTATTCGTGGTGGCTGTGGTTACCTCAAAGTTTCGTGGGGAGCATTTAAAGGGGTGCTTAGATAGGCCTCGACGCAAACCACTAAGCGAGAATTTGGACCACACCCATCTTCTATTGCGGTACTTCAGGGTAGAGAGGCCCCCTTCAATGTGGATTCCCTTTCTCCCTGAGGGGTCGTCAATCAACTTAAATTCGATTGCCGATGGTTGTAGGCAACCCGTCTGATTAAGACTTCATGTCAGGTGCAGACGTTAAACACACAGAGCTATCTGTACTTAGGAAATAAAACGTCAGAATCGGAAACTGGAGACTTTAACCATGTTTCCGTAAACAACACGATATCGTAATTGACAGAACAGCTGCTAGTAAACAGTGAAGTTAATTTTGAGTTAATTTCTCGAACGTTTTGGGAGACAATTAAAAATTATTTATTTAGATAATTAATTGATTTAAATTTTTGAATTTGTTTGTTGGTCAGCAAGTGGAAGGTCGACAATTTCAGATTCTTTGCGATTTTCTTTATATGTGTACTCACTAATGCACGTGTTTGAATATCAGAAATTGGAGTTAACCACAATGTTAACCACTGAAATGACGATTTCGCCTGTGTAAAAACTAAATTTAATTGTAATTGATTTCGATATCTGTACCCAATTTTATGCAGAAATTTATTCCCTTCTCGCGATACAGATACCGATTTTCTGGGTGGAATTACAATGAGATCGTTTGGCTTATTAGTGTTAGGTAATGCGTTTATTCACATTTATTGTCCCTCCCTCTTGGAACCACAACCTGGATGAACTTCATTTTTAGAAGCAGTAGACTTATTAGTCACTTGTTTTTTGCGAAAAACTTTTGGAAAGAACTTACTTTATGCGATCACATCGGTAGGAGATATCTTAACATTATTGAGCGTGCTCTCTACTTTATTAAAACGTTTGAACGTGTCCTCGAATATGTTTTTCATTAAATTCACTTCATCTTAAATTCATATTAAAGTCAGCAGAGTTATCACAGCACACTTTTTATTATCATTTAAAAATATGCGAGACCGTTATTAATTTTGTGTGATAGATGATTACCAACCATGTTGTGTATTCAAGTTAAATAAACCAAAACTGATTAAAGAGATGCTGAGAACAGAATCGATCGTATTTGGATAATTTCTGAAAGAATGCGTTTATGTTAAATTATATGCCTTTTTGGTAGGATTCGAAACTTACCCTCATACAAAAGGTCATGCGAATGAAAAATGTAGAGTAGATCAAGGTTTTCTCTTGCTTCCTTATCAGAATAGACTTGTTTTGTTGGCCTTACCGTCACTTGAGAAATGTGGACCTGTGTTTCTTTCATAATTCGGTTAATAAGTCGATTCGCCGATATTAGTAATATAAACTTTAATGTTCCGAAACGTTTCTCTAGGAACTATCTATCTTCATAAGCTTTTCAATCCGTTCAGAGTCTTTTGCAAAAATTTAAATGCTATCTACAAACATATATGTCTATATATGTCATATATGTATCTATTTAATCTCAATATTAGATTCTTTGAAATCCATCGAATCAACTCTCCCAAATACGCGCTTTATCTATGTCGCATATTCGACAGGTACTCAGCAAACGTATAAAATTATGTATATTTTTTTAAATGGAAGAGATACATAATGAGTCTACGAATGAAGAATAATATAGAGTTGTAAATAAATTTAGAGTTGTAAATGAAATTTTGAACTAACTCAACGGACACCCGGACGAGCGAAAAGATGAATGCAAATTTCCACATTGGTTTCTTTGTGTACTTGAATTTCTTATGAATTTATCTATGTACTATTATAAGTTCAGTTGAATATACTCGTTATGGAGAAGATTCGTTCACATCGATCACGAAAGTGAAATAATGCAAAGGATTTATGTAGTTTTTGTGAAAACAGTTGATTTGTCCTTTTTAAGATTAGATCCGATTTATGTTAACGCAGTTAAAGTCCTAAGCTGATCAATATAAGCTTTTGCTAGAAAATCAATATATCAGCACCGAAATTGTGCGAACTGCTTTCGATGTAGGCATCCGTTGTAACGCCGCGTATATAGGTGTAGGAGGTTTCTATCGGTCTGCTTTTTCCATTGCTCTTCCCAAGGGTGCAATATTTTATATTTTTTATTTATTTATTTATTTCTTTATTCCACTTATACAGAAACTCAACTAAAACAAGCAACAGTCGAGTTCAAATGACACTTAAAGTAAA
>KK499839.1:1189924-1242876 GCA_000688715.1 Glossina pallidipes
CTTTACAAAATTGCGAATAATTGCGCGCAAAAAAAAACACTACTCCTTACAAAAAAGACGAAGCAAACACGCCGCGATCAGTTGCCAACTGATAATAATAATAACGGAATTCCGTTAACATTTATTTCTTTTCATAATTCTCCATACATTACAAGTTAAATTAAAGATAGAAAGAAAAATGCAAAGTCCGTCTATATAGATGCTATGTAGATTCAACTGAATCTATTCAAAAGCAATTCTTGCTATTCGCCCTTAGGAATTTGGGTTACGATCCGTTTGCTTCTCTTCCTCCCTATGAAAATAGGTTGCTCCTGTTGTCCTTACAGTCTCTTGAGAAACGTAGATTTGTTCTTGGCGTTTGCTTCGTAATCAAAATAATAAATGGTGCTATTGACTCGCCGTCATTACTTGGAGAAATAAGTTTTAATGTTCCTAATCGCTTCTTTAGGCACCTTAACCTTGGTTAAGGTTAGTCAATGTAAATATGATTATGAGCTGTTTAACCCGCTCAGAGCTGTTTGCAAGAACCTAAATGACGTCTATTACCTATTCTCATTATCGGACTCCTTAAAGTCCATTAAAGCAACATTGCTTTTTTACCAATGTCATACTTAAACTAGCTTTTAACCCTAAAAAGTCATTATGATTCGAAAATTAATTGATGTTAACTATGATCGGTTGCCAAGCTTACGCATGTTTGCGATGGCTTAGGGATTCATTTGCAATTTGGTCCTGTACCGGTTGTGGGTGTGGCTCTATGCTAATTGTGTAAATGCTTTTTTTCTTCTTATTTGTTTTATTGTACTTATCCTAAGTTTTAATAATAATTATTTTAAGATTTACTTTAAGAGTCATTTCAACTCGACTGTCATTTGTTTTTAGTTGAGTTCCTGTATAAGTAGAATAAATAAATAAATAAATAAATAAATAAGTGTGGATTTTGCGTAAGCAATTGGTAATCTTACTGTTTGTTGTTACACATACTGGTTAAGCCATTTACAAACATAGGGACGAACATTGAAAGACAAAATTAAGGCAAACTTAAATATGACCAAGAGAGTTTTTACAAACAATGCTGGCAAAACACTCATGAAAAGGAGGCAAATTGAAGTTCAACGCAAGTTTTCGTGCAAAACGCTCGTTATAAGAGCTAAGTGTTCGTGTAAAAGTTTTATGTTTTATATTAAAAAATAAAAAAGAAAAAAAAGGGACATAACTTAGTTAAACAATAATAGAATAAATACAAAAGAAAAAAGAAAAAGAAAAAAGGGATACTACATTATCCTGTTCATTAACGCATAGTTGTTTTTGTAATATTTTCTCAATAAAAAATAAAAACATGTAACTTAACGTTACAACGACATCATGGAATAAAATCTTTTGTTTAACAAAGTAAAAGACAGAATGGAAAAAAACGGTAACAAAAGTTAATATAATAAATTGTGAAGTATGTTAAGTTTGATGTCCTTATGTGAAATAAAAAAAGGAAATTAATTTTTTTTCTTAAAAACATCCTTCTACTCCTTTTTAATTTATATTGACGCGTGAGCGTGAAACGAACTTTGTAAAGGCAACACAACGTATACCCAAATTCTTCAGAGAAATTTTATTGTAATGGTATATATGGAGAAGTCTCTTATCAGTATGTGGATGTGATGTGGAGTTAGGGTCCTGGTATTTTACGCCGTAAGCGATGCTATGAAGTTCGTTAAGTCTAAAGCCTAAAGTCCGGACGGAAACGTTAACTTTAATTGTAGATTCTTTTTTTTAATTGATATTTTTTTTTGTTTTTTAAGGGAAAAAAAAACAATTTTCCTAATAATTGAAAATGTAAATGGTGTGGTGAAGGGAAAGTAGGATGCGTGTGCGTATCTCTAATAGCTGATATCGACTTGACGGGCAAATTGACAATAGTACACGAACTACCGGACCGGCGAACAATGCGACACATTAATGTACAGGACAGACACAGTATCATCTTCTTCTGTATATTTATCTATATATTTACTAGTTTCTTTATTGTAACTACTGGGATAGGTAGGCGAACTAAAAATAGCCATAGTTTTGTATGCTGCATCGTTTTCTCTGCAAATATAGCAACATTTTTTTTCAACTCTATGACGGGTTTTTAGTTTTTTTTTCGAAACAAGAAGACGAAATGCATCAATATATATCAATACGTTTTCGTCTTCCTATCGTTCAAATATGTGATTGAGGTTCGTCGCTCTTTGAATAATTCTTGAAAATGTTTGGAGAAGATTCAACTTTTACTTAACGTACAATCCATGTCTCTGGCACATGCGGTAGGGAAATAATAATTGCAAACACATACCGGATAAACCCGACCCCAATATTTATAAAAAACGGCATCGTCCAGCTAGCGAGCATATCATAGAATTCTGCTATACATGGTATTAAAAGGGCGGCCAAAGACTTTTTGGGAACGAAGCCCAAAGAAGCGCACCAACTATACAGGAAAAAATTAACTGTCTTTCCATCTTTTTGTGCTACTTCAGTCTTCTGACGTTTTAGCATAATTGTGAATGCTATCAGATCACTGAAAATTTTTGTTATATTAACGGAGTACAGTTTAATTGTTTAAAAATTGAAAGAAAATGTAAGAGGAAAGTCCGTAGAAAATGGAAGAAAATGTAATGGCAATGTCCCGCTATGCCCTTTTTTACATTCCACCTTTCAGTTTTTCGAATTTAACCCAGTTTTAGGGAAAAACTGATATTGGAGAGTTTTGTTGTAACTTTTGCGTCGGAAAACGAAGCTTGATACAAAGTAATAGAAACGATGGCAGGCAGACAAGCACAAATTTAATGAAAGGTCAATGATAAAAATTTTAAAATAGGGCTGCTAATGCGGTACGGTAAGATACTTGTGTATAACAATTTCATTTCCGTTTAAGGACAAGATATGGAGAAACAGTTACGAATTTCATCTTAATACAAAACAAAGGGCAACGAAAAACTAATGATTAAATGAAGTTAGCAAACGAAATTAACATTATCGTGCCTCATCATGTAACACACCAATTTCAGCTCATTAGACTTCATTTTCAAACATTTATTCATATCATTTTTTTTTATTTTTCCTTTCCGCATTTCATTTGATAAAACATGAAAACTATCCGTTTTTCTACGGAACCAAAATTGCAAAGTGATGTTACAACTCTATGCTACAGCTGACGACTTCACAAAGTAGAATAGGCTCATGCCACTAGCGGTTGGTGAAAACATTATGAACAATTCGCGGAAAAAGGTATTACATGAAAACATCACAATGATATGAGATATTGGTAACTCGCTCGTAAAAAGGTCTACAAATGGAATCTTAATATTTAGACCAGAAGAAGTATTGTGCAAATAATTTCAGCGTAAAAGATATGTAACTAGATTTCTTAAGAATTGCAAATAAAATCTTTGCTATCCTAAAACTCGAAATTCAGTGATACGAACTGAATGTTAAAAGAAGCCTGATAAATAGGTGAAATTATAATAGACATCTTATGCTATTTAGTTTCTGTTTTTAGGAAATACATTTTTATAGATCCGTTATGCGAATCTGACGACATTGGTGGATAGTTTCCTACTATCGCATTTATTTAAGATTTTAGTTTATTTTTGAAAATCAACCTAAAACCTTACATTATGCTATTTTCTGAAAGGTTCTGAAAGGAAAGGAGGAATGACATTAGTTAATTTATTGTTCGTGATTCGTTAATTTTGATGATCTTGATTGTGTAAAGTTATACCCAAAATCAATGGTAATGATGGAATTCCAATACTTTTTATTAAACTTATTTTCCCATATTTTAACCGTTTCTTAATTTTTCATATTGATTGCATATTAACTTCTTGGAAACTCCCTTCTGTTTAGAAGGTCGCCCGTGCTGTTCCCATTCCGAGACATAAAATTGTTAATAGCTTAGATGATTTGAGGCCGATTTCCATTCCCCATGCATTTTCCTGGGTAGTTGATCGTATTCCCAAAGATCAAGTTCTATTTTTTGTCCGTGGAAATATTTCACCTTCGCAAAAAGCTTGCCGCTATGGATGTAATACTATCCCTTTGTTATTGAATTTAACTGATGGGATTAGAAATAATGTCAACTAGGATTTCTTGACGTCATTATTGCCTCTGGATTTGTGTAAAGCTTTTAACTCAATTAATTATTCAATAATAACTAAAACCTTGAATGAATGAGTTTTTTGGATTTTGTAGGTCTGCTTGCATGGTTATACATTTATTTCATTTTGTTGATATTGATGGAATTTATTCCAAAATCGCTCTTCGCATTTTCTAGGGTTCCTCAGGCTTCCTTTTTTTTATTGTTAACATGTATAGCGTTTCCTAGGATGTACTTTTAGCATTTTATAGTTTAGTTTAAGCATATATTTGGTTTATTATCGTCTGCCAGCTCAACTGTCTTCTGAGTTTTCCTTTTCTTATTCTACTAGAAATCCGCAGGTTATTATTCCTCGAACTTTTCTGAACGACTCTCTCGTATTTTACACGTTTCCCATCGCTAGTAGGGAAATGGATCGATTTCGTTACGTTACAGTAACGACTCAATTTTTGTGGACAAAAGACTTTCGCACCAAACCTTCAAACAAAAAGCAAAAAACAAATTTTCACCAAAAAATTTAACACCAAATCTTTACATCAAAAGACCTTCATACCAAACTTTCACATCAAAGCCTAATACCACCCATCCTTATGCCAAACCATCATACCAAAAAACCGTCCTACCAAAACTTCACACAAACTTTTCACACTAAAAAAACATCAATTCGCACAACCTGCACCTACCTACTAACCTTTACAAAGCCTTCAAGCCAAAAAACTTTAATGTCAAACCTTCACGCCATCACATTAGCCCTTCACACAAAAGACAATCATACTAAAAAACTTTAATGCCAAACCACCAAACCAAAGATAGCTTCGAACCAAACCTTGACATTAAAAAACCTTTTGACGGCGATACTTAATGCTTATCTTCTACTATATGTATCTATAGGAGATTGTAATTATCACCTAAAAAAACAGAAAACAAATCGCGCAAACCATTTCCTAACTGCTTCGTAACTTACTGCATTAGCATTCGAAGCCAATTTAAACATTTCCGTAGATTTAGCTGTATTTTTTTCCTGGTTAATTCAGCTAAAAACGTTCCGCATTCACTTAGTGCCCTAAACGACGTCCATCTCTTTAAACGTTGCTATATACTGAATGACAATTTGTAAATAGATCAAAATGATGTCGTTCAGACGTCAATGTCTACATTATCTATATCCGATATTTCAGTTAAATTGAACACGTCAGGTACGTTTTATGAAGCAATCAATTTCGTACTCAATTTTAATTTAATTTTATGTTATACTTACGTTCGTTTTAAGTAATAAATAAATAAATAAATAATATGGTAAATGGGTTTACCATTTGCGGCTTATTTACGGCGCTTTACCAACGGTAAAATCCCGAAGGGATAGTATATTTTTTTAAACTTCGGTTACTCTGACATTTTGTTTGATATTTTACAATTCAAGTTATTCTACAGATTGAAAAGATAAAAGACATGGGCACGAACACTTTAAATCTTGGAGATCAGTTTCCTAATTTTCAGGCTGAAACCACCCAAGGTAAAATTGATGTCTACAAATGGAGGGGCGAATCGTAAGTATATATCTTTTGGCGTTTATGTATAATATTTATTAAATGCAGCTTCAGTTGGGTCGTACTGTTTTCTCATCTGGCTGATTATACTTTTGCCCAAAGAGTGGTCTTTGTTCCCCGAAAAGGTTTTGTTAGTCACAGCAGCTAATATTTAATATTAGTAAACATTCCATGAATTGTTGGTATTTTTGTAGCCATCACGGAAGACATTGTTTTTTGTTCGTAAAGTTTTATATAAAAGCAAGGAATTTAAGATATTTCTTAGATGGTTGATGAGCAGGGAGGAAACGATAACTGTGTAGACAGGATGTAAGGAGTTTTTCCACTGCTTGCTTACTATGGGAACTTTTGTTCTTCCCGTTACCGTTGATTCTTTATGCACTGTGGGATGTCGAACTGCAACTAGCATGCTCTACTTTTACACGAACAGTAACTGGCACGCTTTATTTTTAAACGAACTGCAAGTAGCATGCTCTATTTTTAAACGAACTGCAACTGGCACGCTTTATTTTTATACGAAGTGCAACTAGCATGCTTTATAGAGCATTGTTGTCTTTTAAGGACAATACGTGCATTCATTTACATTAACTCACTATTTTTTGTTACATACCGTTGAGCAAACTTAACTTTGAATGTTTTATATTCGATATGGGCTTTCGTCGTAACAAGCCACAAATTAGATTTTCTCGCCGTAGAAGGGTTTGTTTTCACGAAAGCCGGTGTATATAGTGCGGTCTAACAAATAGATCTTTATAATCCGAATACCCTTTAGTTAATTTGCTAAGGATCATGTATTATCATAAAATATTAAAAGTTAAACCTTTTCAGCGCATATAGGCCTATTTGTCATTAAAACCCTTATACGGGTTAGGATTCAAAAATAGATCTAGATGGTCCCCATTCGGTAAAGGTTAATTATGATATAAAATGAAATTAATATTTTCGAAGAAATTTCCTTAAGAACGATATGTAGATAGAAGAGAAGAAATCAGTGTTCGTAAACTATAAACACTGACCAAGAACTTAAGCAAAACCCAGAAGCACACGACACTGGAAACAGGTAAGAAAACTAAATTCGGTCGCCGTTATCCTAAAAAATACAGAAGAAGTAAAAGAACAACATTTTCATGCTGGATAATATGGAGAGAGCACAGCTATTTTTTCTATTTTCAAACTAAAAGTTATTGTCGTATAGGCATGTGGATATTGTAGGTGTGTCCTTTGAAAAGTTTAGATCAATTCTTGTGCAAATTTGTAGGCGATGTCTTCATTTGTGCTAACGCATTCCAAACTTGAAACCGGCCAAGAATTTATATACTTTATAGGGTTTTTGAAGCTTGTTTCCTCAGGTTATAAAAGTATTGAAAAAACAATTTAATTTTGATACACTAAAATATTGGATCAATTTTTGCCATTTTTGTGCAGATGCTACAGCGTCGCCCATAGAATATGCGTTCAAATATTTGTACATTTATTTGCTTTAGTTTATGAGTAATGATCAGAAAAACATTTTTTGTTCCTTTTCTGCGGGATGGTCTTAATGCTTATATATCGGGCAACACTCACCTGATTATCTTGAAGGATTTCAAAATGAGTGAAATATCTGAAGAAATGCGCTATGTGATCCTTTTTTATTACAACAAAGGTAAACCATGCAAAAACATGCCGAAAAGCTTGTGAAGTGTACGGTGAGAACACTGTGGGTGAACGAAGAACCTAGCAGTGGTTTGCTCGATTCAGTTGCGGAACTGATGGAGCAAGATCGATACGGAAACCGTCAGGAATAGGGGATTCACTTAGTATCTACCACATGACAATTTGGAATCATTTGAAAAGAGCAGGCTACAAAAAACCGCAAGGAGTTTTTAGATGATGCATTACATTATCAGATTTTTTGTCGCTAGCTAGTATATATCGAGCAGCACTAATTAGATTTGCGCCGTACTGACGTGCGATTGGAAGGTGACATCTCAGTCCATAATTTCCATGGTGATATCTACAATCAAGCTAACCGTAAACTTTGTTTAGGTTGAGGGGAACACCTCAGTGTTCACATTGAAGCGTTTCTACCTAGCGGAGTGAATCATCTGTTGTTGATTTGCTGAATTCCAGAAGCGAAGGAAATTTATATTTCACCAAACGCATGACTAATTATGCAAACGTGAATATCTACAAAAAGTATGGTAATAGATTTATATCTTTTGCGTAAGGTTAAATGTCTCTTGTTGTTCAAATACTACAAAAATTTGATTTATTGAATTTTTAGAAGTGAGTCGTTACTGTAACGTAACGAAATCGGTCCATTTCCCTACTAGCGATGGGAAACGTGTAAAATACGAGAGAGTCGTTCAGAAAAGTTCGAGGAATAATAACCTGCGGATTTCTAGTAGAATAAGAAAAGGAAAACTCAGAAGACAGTTGAGCTGGCAGACGATAATAAACCAAATATATGCTTAAACTAAACTATAAAATGCTAAAAGTACATCCTAGGAAACGCTATACATGTTAACAATAAAAAAAAGGAAGCCTGAGGAACCCTAGAAAATGCGAAGAGCGATTTTGGAATAAATTCCATCAATATCAACAAAATGAAATAAATGTATAACCATGCAAGCAGACCTACAAAATCCAAAAAACTCATTCATTCAAGGTTTTAGTTATTATTGAATAATTAATTGAGTTAAAAGCTT
Source organism: Glossina pallidipes (assembly GCA_000688715.1). Classification (NCBI taxonomy): domain Eukaryota; kingdom Metazoa; phylum Arthropoda; class Insecta; order Diptera; family Glossinidae; genus Glossina; species Glossina pallidipes. The sequence goes on from KK499839.1 coordinate 1,198,297, forward strand.
TACACAAATCCAGAGGCAATAATGACGTCAAGAAATCCTAGTTGACATTATTTCTAATCCCATCAGTTAAATTCAATAACAAAGGGATAGTATTACATCCATAGCGGCAAGCTTATTGCGAAGGTGAAATATTTCCACGGACAAAAAATAGAACTTGATCTTTGGGAATACGATCAACTACCCCGGAAAATGAGATCGTGGGAATCAAGAGAATGGTGAAATTAGAAGAGCTCAAATTGGATCAGCTCAAACAGGAGCTGGGAAAAAGAAACCTTCGTACAGTCGGTAGAAAAGCTGAATTAAAGCAAAGACTGGTCGAATATAATATCGAGCGAAGGGAGCAAACCGACAACTTGGAAGGCGAAGATGGTGCAAGTGTATCAAAACCCGTCCTTATACAGTTTATACAACAACAAATGCAACAATTGCAACAACAATTGCAACAACAAGGTCAACAGATAGACTCGAAAATCGACATAGTTCCGGAAAACCAACGCATGCTAGAAACTCATATAGATGAAACGTACCAGCAATTCGAAGGACTTTTGATGTAGAGATTTGGTGTGGAGGTTTTGCGGCTTGGTGTTAAATTTTTTGGTGCAAATTTGTTTTTTGTTTGAAGGTTTGGTATGAAAGTGTTTTGGCGATAAGCTTTCCTTTTTATGTGAAAGTTTGGCGCAGAACAGTCTGCGGAAAAAGGGATTGGCACAAAAATGCCAGATTGAAGATAGGTAATTGGCTTGTAAAAAGGGTACATAAGCCCCAGTATATAATTTGTAGAAAAAAATTCTAAGAATTGTAATTAGAAAAAAAATTGTAATTAAAAAAAAAAGATCGCAAATCATATGTTTTTACCAAGCAGCTGAGCGACTGTTTTTGTTATCTTATTCTGACGTTTACTCTTGAGCGTGGCGACTACGAAAACAGAGATATGTTTGTGATCTATTTTTCAGCAGGTCACTGTGCGTTATTATTATAATAATATAGCAACAACGTAAAGACAAAATTTTACAAAATTTGAAGAAATTATAGAAAAGAAGTTAATAAAAAACGGAGGAAAAATAATTGCAACGCTTTTATGTCATTTTGTAGAAAGAAGAAAAGCTAGGAGTACAAAAAACTTTTTCTTTACTCATTTGTTTATTCATCAAAATCATTAGATTGCGGAAACATTTGAGCGATAACAACGATCCTTTCCTACTTTGGACTCCCCAAATCAAGGTTTAGATGATTATTCAAGGGAAGACTTTTGAACTATCACCTTAAAAATTCTGCAAAATATTGTTACGTAAAGAATAATTAATTGCGCAATGAACTCAGAATGAGCTCATTCTGTGGGCGAAGCTGCCACCAGCAGCAGTCCAACCGACATCAAAAGAGAAGGAATAAAAATTATAACAAATTATATAAGCATATTGAAATCAATATAAAATAAAAAATTTGCTTCATGATATGTACGTTTCAAAAACTTCATTGAAAAATGTAAATATTTCAACAACTTAATTAAAAAAAATAAAAATATTTCAATGACTAACAAAATGTAAATATATCAAAATGTTCGCTTTGAAAAACTTAAAAGTAAGTAAAAAAAAAAAAAATGTCAATGCAAAGAAGCCCTGCATCTCAGTTGATTTAGGCAATGACTTAAAGGCTGAAAATAAAAGTAATATTATTTCTTGTTATACACTAATAATTTACCTCCAATTTGTTCTATTTTGCTAATATTTTTGTTTCTTTGCAAAGCCGTGCATATATTGTTACGATTTTCGCTTTTCTAAGATAGGACTGGTACCTCTAGATCGTGGATATGCTTTTCAAGAGAAATACACACTAAAATTGTTTTATTTACGATAGTCCTTAAGACTAGGATAAATCACAATTTATTTTTGGTAATATTCTCGACTGCTCCTCTCAAATATTCTTTTTCTAGTGACTCTGCCTTTCGCAAATATTCTATTTATATACATTTTTACAAGCATATTACTATTAGCTAAGTTCATTGTTTTATTTTTAATACGTTAACCTGCTTTTCCGCTAACCTTTTTCGTCGGCCTGGCGCACCGCGAATGTGCAGTTGGTTTTTCCCTGTCTAAGGAATTTGTTTTGCCGGAAAATAAATTAGCTGGAATAACCTGGATTTGGGATTTCCGTAACAATACCTCCACATAATCTTGTTCGTCCCGAACATGGTCGTTTCAGGTGCACCACTCTGAATCTAATTCTGCCCCCGGGATGTTTTCGTATTCGATAGACCACATCTTTTATCCTTGTGATGATTTTGTACGGACCTTCCCAGTTACATTGCAGTTTTGGTGACATACCTTTTTTACGTAAAGGATTGTATAACAATACTAAATCCCCCTCCTTAAATCCATCGGCGTTAGCCCTCAGATCGTATCTTGCTTTCATCCGTTTTCGAATTTCGTTCTATTTCGAACCTATCGGCGCATGTTATCCACTATCACTATCAATCTAGCGACATATTCGGTGTCGGTCCTAGGGGGTGTCCCGAATTTCAAGTCTGCGGGTAGCCTCAGGTTAGACCCGAACAAAATCTTTGCCGGTGGTAGAGCAGTGGTGTTGTGCACTGCTGATCTGTATGCCATTAAAAAGATTGGTATGTGTTCATCCCAGTCCTGCTGATTGTCGTCGATCACTTTTCGCAGATGTTCTTGGAGCGTTCGATTAAATTTTTCAACCATTCCGTTAGACTTAGGATGCAATGGAGTCGTTCTAGTTTTATTAATGCCAAATATTTGGCAAACCTCTTGAAACATCGAAGATTCAAAGTTTCTACCTTGGTCTGAATGCAACTCGATGGGAGTTCCAAACCGCGTGACCCAATTATTGACGAATACTTTGGCTATTGTCTTTGCTTCTTGGTTAGCTATGGGTTAGCTATGGGGTATACTTCTGACCATTTACTGAAGTAATCGATGACTACCAGTACATACTTATTTTCTGCATTGCTGTCTGGAAATGGTCCAGCAATATCCATTGCGATGCTTTCGAAAGGTCCACCCACGTTATACTGCTGCAAGCACCCTCGCGGCTTACTTTTCGGGCCTTTCGATTTGCTGCACTGATCGCAGTTGCGAATCCATGCTGCTACGGAATCCTTTATGTCTACCCAATAGAAGTTTTCCTTGAACTTTTCCACGGTTTTTGTTATGCCAAGATGTCCTCCGCTTGGTCCGTTGTGGTATTCCCTTATAATCTCACTAGTTCTCGCCTGTGGAACCAAAAGTAATTTCTTAGCCCATGAAGCATCCTCACTACGCCATATGCGCCACAAGCATCCATCTTCAACGATGAGGCTTTGCCATTGAACACAATACGCCTTTGTAATCGGGCTTTCTCCTGAAATCTCTTCCCAGGTGGGACGCTGCTCCTTTTCTATGGGCTTTAATATTGCGTTTAAATCTTCGTCGGCCACTTGGGCACTGCGCATGTCTTCCTTCGAAAAGTTTCCGTTGGGCTCCACAATAGTCCGGCAGACGGCGACACCTCCTTTATTCTCATTCCTTACGCAGCGTTAGCAGTGCGGGTGGCATGGACATCTGGACATAGCATCCGCCTTGTCATCTCAGCGTTTTAATCCACCTGGTCAATTGTCCTTCTGGTTCTTTGAAGTTGATCTCAGAGCACCATGATCTGTCCTTAGGTGAAATTGTTGCCCATACAGATATTTGCAGAAGTGCTTGACAGATTGCGTTATTGCCAGTAGTTCTCGCCGCGTAACACAATAATTCTTCTCGGATTTGGATAGGCGATATGCTATTACCTTTTCGTTACCATCAATTTGCTGGGAGAGTACACTGCCTAAGCCTTCTGCGCTTGCATCGGTATCCAGTATAAATTTTGCTCCTGGTACTGGATAAGCTAAAATGGGTGCGGCGCATAACAGCTCTTTCAACTGTGTGAACACACGCTCTTGAGATTCCCCTCATATCAAGGATCGATTTTTCTTCGTAAGGTCATGCAGCCCATTGGCAAATGTAGCAAACCTGGAGACGAATCTGCGGTAGTATGCGCAAAGTCCTGGGAAACTGCGAACTTCATACAAATTATTTTGTCGTGGCAATTCTTTTACTGCTCTGATTTTATCTTCATCCGTGTGAATCCCAGTCGTGGAGGCCTTGTGCCCAAGATATGTCACTTCCTTCGTAAAGAGCCTACATTTTTCGATACTCAATTTTAAACCTGCTGCCTGTAATCGACGATAAATATCTTGCAGATTTTTTTAGCGTTGCTTGAAATCTTTATCCATGACAATAATGACATCCAAAAGCATCAGGCATGTCTTCCAGTGCAGCCCTTTTAGCACGCTTAAATGGGGCAGGCGCATTGCATAATCCAAACGGCATTACGGTAAAATGATATAAGTCATCGCCAGCGGAAAACGCGGTCTTTTCCTTGTCATGCTCAGCGACCTCCAACCGCTAGTACGCACACTTCAAATCTAAGGTTGAAAACCATTGCGAATCTGGCAATGTGCCTAAGATGTCACGACCCTAGGCAAAGGCTAGCTATCCTTCTTGGTCACCTCATTCAGTTTCCTATAACCCACACAAAATCTACTTCGGCTTGATGATTTATCACGTATTCGGCTTTTTGGCGTTGCGCTATAAAGTCCCCTTTGTGAACTTTTGTTGTAACGCTGGTTGGGTTTAATACCCATACTGGTGTTAAATTGTTGACCGGTGAGACAACCGCGTTTCTAATAACGATGTTGTCTTTTGTACATTCTTTATTCGGCTCGACAACCCATGTATTGCTCAGCTTTAGCTCTTGGAGTTTGATAGGATCTTCTGTTGTCGTTCTACTACAACATGTAACACTTCGGCTTGTCTGTCGTATCTCACAGTCAATGGCAAGGTCACATTAGCGTATTGTAACACTTGCCTTTTTATATTCACTACGAAGCCATGCTTTGCCATAAACTCCATCCCTGTAACAACATACATTCTTTTTTTGACACTTCAACTTGTGATTTTCATAAGCTGACAAACCTGGTTTAGCATAAAATTGTTACTGGAGAGTTTTGCTGTCATTTTTGCTTCAGAATACGGAATTTGATACAAAGCGACGACAACAATGACAGACAAACACAAGCATAGATTTTATGATAGTTGAACAACACCAACGCCAAAATAAGACTGTTAATCCCAAAAGGAGTTGAACAAAAACGTAGAATAGCAAAAGGGTAGTTTCCGTTACGATATATAACGTTAACCAAAAGAATACTGTTTGGCAATTTGCAGTAAGTTGTATAGACAAAATGGCATGTTGCTGATATGATGCTATTGCACATGCATCATAGGTTTTCTAACACCGTTGGTGTAAACAATCAACTCATTTTGTTTCAATTTTATAAAAAGATTCGAAATGTATTGAATTTTTTTCATTTTAAGCAACAGTAACCATCTGACCGCATTATTGTCCGGCACTACTCCGGGGTATCCCTCACCCACGACCAAGTAAATTGTAACGGCATTTGGTTTGTCTGTCCTATTCGTGCGTTAAGTTCCACGTGAAAGTATAGGTACCTCTCAGTCGACCATTTTTTTAGCGTAAGTCGATAGACGACATTTATAAAGGCAAATGCAAAAATTCCGATCGAGTATAATGGATTCGATAGCTATAGACCAGCATCTGATTGGCTTTTAGAAAAAAGCTTCGGATAATAGTGCAATTTGTTCTTGCTAGTTCCCTAATAGCAAAACAAGAATTGGTTTTAATTAAAAAAAATTTTACGGGGCACAACATGTTATTTCTGTGCTCATAGATCATCGAGTCTATTATCTATACGCACAACAAAGCGCTTCTCATGCGATTTCATTTTTGCAAGCTCGTAGTGGCCTTCCCGTTCAACAAAAGTCCCATCACTCATTCCGAAATTGTTTCAAAGTCAAAGGCCACTTCACCAGCTCCTGATAAAATAATATTTAACATCAAATACAACTTAATGCTTTTATCGCAGCCCGATTTACTAAGATACAAAAAACGAGGGTAACATTTTAGAACCATTTGCCGCAGTTTCCAGAGAAAAGTACGGCTGGCGGAGACGATTTGCAAGACTCCGGTAGCTCTTATTTTACCTCCGCGGAATGATTGCGGCGAGCACTGCCATCGCATTTTATTTCAATTCGTTGTACAGAAATGCGTACATGAAAGTGGCCGAGAGAGAGGGGGTTCTTGAAACACGTTTTATAGTATCAGTCTTTCAGCTTGTCTTTGCTGACGCAAAGGTTGAATAGTCAACTGTTTTCGATCTTAAATCGGTTTAAGTAAGCACCCATATCGGCTTAGCACTTGCATAATGTGTAAATCAGACTGGCTTAGTCCATTATAATACACGTAAGTGTGGGGAATAAACACGAATATTTTTAGTATCGAGACACGAAGTCACTGTGTCTGTACCAGTTTCAGCTCCGCATAATATGCACATAAGATATTATCAAGTAAGAAAATTATATTCGGCCGTGACCACATCTTTTATGTCCATCACCGTTTTACTAAAAAAAAAAAAGGTAAGGTTGTTTTTTTTCACCTTCAAAATAAAGGTTTTTGTTGCATAGACGTGTGGCCATTTTGGCGTATCTTTGAAAAGTTTAAGTGACTTCCAAATTCTTTTGCAAATTTTATAGGCGATGTCGTTATTTTCATTAACGGGAGAACTTTTACCGTAAATACTACACAATTGCGCAGACAGACGGATGGACAGACGAACGGACGGACATGTTAAGGTGCATTCCAGAATTAAAACTGGCCACGAATTTATATACCTTGTGGGGGTTTTGAAGCTTGCTTCTGAGCCTTAGGAAGTTATTGAAAAAAAATTGAATTTTATACACTGTGATGTTGGGTGGGTGTGGCCAATTTTATACATTTTTGTACAAATGGTACAGTGTTGTCTGTAGAATATGCGTTCAAATTTTTGTACATTTATTTGCTTTGGTTTATGAGTAATGATCAGAAAACCAATTTTTTATTCCTTTTGAAAAACAGAGGTCTTTTTAGTTTACGTGATGCTGTGGGCGGGTCCTTCGACCGATTCAGCCAATTTTCAATACCAATCTGCATGCAAGAGCTAGTAATATTTCTGCCAAATTTGAAGTCGATGGTTTCTTTTTTGACGGCCAGGAGAATGTTTACAACAGACATTACACAGACGCACAGACACACAAACGGACAGATGGACATGCTTAAATCGATTTAGAATTTGATGCTGATCAGGCGTATATACACCTTGTGAGGTTTCTGATGCTTCCTTCCGGGCGCTGTAAACGTTTCGACTAAGTGAATGTTACAATAAATAACGTTTTAACATTCCGCAACATATAATAACTTTATAAGCACAACTAGCAATTATGGAAATTGCTTGGAATTGGAATTGGAATTATTAGAAACTGTGAAGGTTGAACAGCATAACGAAATTACAGTCAGTTTCATCGAATGCTGAAATAATCGGGAGAAGAGGTAGAGGGACATCATGCGGCCGAAAAAGGTCGCGAAATCTTTAAAGACTCTCTTTAGTAGGAAACTGATATACGGCTATGTCCGAATTTTTTATACCCTTTACTTTTCTCTTAATAAAAAGAAATTTAATTTACAAACTCTTTAGTACTGCGCGGGCGCAAAAAATATATGTGAAAACTTTTATCGTTAAATCCGTTCTAGAATTTAAGTAATGAGCAAACATGTCTTTTTTTTTTTTTGCGTTTGAAAACGTATTCGTTCTTAATTTAAGTTAACGGCAGGAGTGTCCTTCAGATTAGACCAATTTCCAATATCAGCCTGCGTGTAAAAACTTTCAATCAAATTTGGGCCGACATCTTAATGTTTAGGAGAATGTTTACCACAGCCATTATAAAAGCGGATAGATGGACAGAGGGGCGCGCTTAAAACGATTTAGAATTTAATGTTAATGAACTATTACTTCATGTGGCGTGTGAAACTTTCTTCTGGGAGTTCTTCGATGGTAAGTACAAATATGTAGATTAACGAAGACAGAAAGCATACGCATTATATACTTCGTCAGAGAGAAAATTAATAGGACTTAGTAGAGACTGGTGGGAGCAAGTCTCCGGGCAATTATTTTGAATGCGCTGACGATATTTTCATTCTCTTAAGCTATGATTTTTTTGAAATTAAAATAAATTAATGTCAACCTTAATTAATAATTAATCATTCGATGCTGAACAATTACCTCTTCATATGCGCAAACAACTTAAAAGTCGTTCTTAACAGTCGTTCTAGACATAATTTCGCCAGCCTTAATATTGAAGTACATGGTACGCGTATTGAATTCATAGAGCGTGTCGCTTGTCTTGGAATATTCCTCGATAGCAAATTAATGGCCGCCATATGAATAATATAAACGCAAAAGTACTAACGTCACATGTAAACTACTATACTGAAGTTCTTAATATAACTTCACTAAATTAAAAGCAGCTATTCATAGAATGGTGCATTTTATCTCTTATATCGCTCTTAGAGATCATATATGCGTTTATATTCGAACTTTCGTTAAAATTCTCCTTTGACGATTACCACCCACCCCACTTACTTTAGCATGTCTCGTAGGAATGCCCATGTCGTCTTTTAGCGACCTCAGTCGTTGAAGAGTAATTGCTTGTACACTGCGTTCGTTGTTGGAACAATCTCCCACGAAATCTTAGAGCTGCTAGGAGCGGCGTTAATCTCTTCAAGCAAAACTTAACCACCTTGATAATCTATAAGTACTTAGGGTAATGCTCGTTTATTCATTGTAGGCTTTTTTTACTGGTGTTTTAAAAGATTTATGACCTTTATAACTGAAGTATAGTTTAATTATGGAAAAATTATAATTATAAAATAAATGAATTCAAATTAAATAAAGTACACTGCCGAAAACTTTGCACGATCTCTATGGACAAATAACTTCGATGGTTAAAAAACTTATTGAAACTTATTGTCTATAGTCGATGCTGATGTCAATTGTAGTGGAAAAAATCAGACGCTATTCAAGAATGTTTCTTAGTTAAACATTTCTGCGTTTTTTCCAACAATTCCAGATTACGTATATTTTTGCACACAAAGGTCTAGCATATTTCAGAGATTAAGAATATATCTACTTTACAAGCTAATCGGAACTGAATAACGGAACATGACGATGAACGAAGTGCTTGAACTAACATATCATCATCGCGACGATGATATTGTTTTGTTTTATAGATTCACATAATTGCCAATGTATGCATTTGGCTTTTTATGGTTATTTAATTATTTTTCTTTATTTATTGTTTTCTCTCGTTTCTTTTTTTGTCACTTTCATGTTTGTTTACTTATTTTATTTTTTAATTCCTTGAAATTTTAATTGCTTTGCTATGATTAATAGCTGGTGACAATAGAAATTACACATTCTTCAGATGTGTGTGTTGAGATGTGCATGTGTGCCACCAAAATGTCAGCATGTTTGTATTGCATTGGTATGCAAGGACACTGGCACGCACACACAAACACGCACACACATGCATAAACACTTATATGCGCAGCAAGCAACACAAATCTGCTGTTAAAAATAATAGAAAATCTAGAAGAGAATTCAATGGGCGGTTCAGGCGTGAGGGTGGCTTGAGTTAACCCTAAAGCTCATGAAACCCACAAACAAAAAAAAAAAACGTAACAAAGTGTGTGCTTATGCTTGTGCGTGTATATGTGTATGTGCGCGTTTGTACTTTGTGGTAACATTTCGCAAAGTTAAAATGCTATAAACCAAAATGTAAAAACTGAAATTGAACAAATTCCTTGACAAATTGGAATTTTCTCTATATTTTTGCGTTCTATAGGGTGCGTGTGTCTATGAGCATAGTATCATTTCAGTGCTTTTTATGTTTTTTTTTTCAAAAACTTTTTCTTCTTTTTCTTGTGCTTTTTTATGTTTTTCAATTCTTTCTTTTCACAATTCACATAAAAAGTGACGCTAGGAAAACGGTATACATTTGATGTTTGTATGCGTTTGTGAATTGTATATCGTCCGGCTATGCAGTGAGGATATCATGCGGTATCGAAATCTAAAACATTTGAGGAGATTTTTTTCTATAGCGATTTTTTTTTTTTCAAAAATTTCATTTTTTTTTAGTTCTACTTTTCGTTAAGAGTTTTTTTGCGCCTGTAGTCCATTGTTTGTGTGTGTGTGCGTGTGTGTGTGGGCGGAAAAATTGAAAAATGTTAGTTTACAACAAGTGCAATTTGTTCATATCTATTGTAAGTATTTTTCACTGAAGTTTTCTCGTTTTATTGTAAAACATACGGTTTAGTATCTCCCACTGTTCCCCCCCTTAAGCATACACTGTCTTAAACCTTCTTCTTTTATAGTCTCTACCCAAGGCCATTGCCCGTAATAAGCGAGAGTATTTTGCGAAAACATTTTTTTCCAATAAACAAAAAGGGGAGCCAAAAAATTACATTCGCCTATGGCCGAATTTTTAATACGCCTACCACCTACCTACCTACCAATCTAGGCAAGCCTATATCAATTCACAATTCGATTCTTATTGAGATCTTATATGCTTTATAACATCTTTCTAACATCTCTCTTCTGGGCGTTTTGAACGTTTTAACAAAATGAATGTCTTCACTTCCAACCTCTTGCACTAGTGGATATGAAAAATTAAACAAATATTAACGAGTTTCCATTAAAAGCTTCGTAATATTTCCTTTAAAAGGCATACGATCGCGAGCAATGACAGGGTTTTTTCAGCAATTATTTTGAACTGAATGCTAAACTTGCTAGGTTTTTGCTTAATTATTTAAGAGTAATTTCATGTGCACTACCAAGGGTGGAGACATTCAACTTGCCAAAACGTTTGTAACACCCTGTAAAGTATATCAACTCATGACCAATATATCAAATCCTTAATTGAGTTAAGTATCTCATCCTGTCTATTTTTTCGTTTGTCTGTCTGCGTATATGACTTTTACGACGGGCTTGGAAAACTGAAAATATTGACTTCAGATATGATAATGGCATTGGAACATTGGTTCTTGAACGTAGGTTGGTAATATATGTGGGCATAATCAGATGAAAAACACACCCATTACTCATAATCTACAGCAGACAAGTGAAGAAAGTTTCCACATATAGACAATAAAAATCGTAGATTGTAGAGTATAGAAATTGCAATTTCTCCAAGTTTGTCGAAATGAAGCTGACGGGTATAATATATTTGGACGCGCAACCTCACATAATTTTCTTAACTGTTTTTTTTATTTGTTTTTTATCATTCTGCTCGTAACTACCAAGTGTCCGAGTCATAAATTGGCTCTATGACGTCAATATGTCTATTTATCCGTCTTTCTGCCGCCTTATCCGTTAATGTACCTGAACGTCGGCTTAATCAATCCTTACCCGCTAGTAAACCTGTCCGTCCATCACATCATCTGAGCTCTATTTACTCACGTTATATTTGTAAAAGCATTTGTTTGCTCTCTAGGCTCTCCATTTACTTGCAGATCACTCTACAGTACATTTATATGCTATTTCCGTCGTTCGCTAATCGCACGTGTATGTGTTATTGAAACTCTCAAAATTAGTATATTTTAGATTTGCAGTAGAAACCGGAAAAAAATGAATTTCTCACTCACTAACACACACAGTTCCAAAGATCATACCTAAAAGTAATATTGCATTCCGAGAGCCAAACTCATAAATTCGTTGTGGTACCACAATTAGTTTGTAAGCGTTTTGCTTTTTTGTTTTACGCAGGGTAAGATAGTTTAAATGTAACGGAATAACATAAGGTATTTGAAATAAGATTATTTGACTTCGAATATAAATATTGATTGGCTAATTGGTAAAGACAATCCACTATTGATCGAAAGCAAGACTATAAGTGAGTCGTTCTTCAAATTTCGAGTTTACCTTCTCCAATTTTCACATGAGCTCTCTCTCTCTCTCTCTCCCTCTCTCTCTCTTGGCTCCTGCCTGCGTCGCAAGAAGTTCGTATTAAAGGTCCATCATTAATGAAAGATACACCAGAATACTCTGCCGTAATCGGTTTGAAAACAAAATCGTCGTAAGTCCGCATTGAAGTATTTTATAAAAGTGCCCTCGTCTTTCGATCAAAGAATAACCAGGAACCGCGTGGAGGCCCGTAGTTTTATATAAAATAGTTAAAATATGAAGAATGAAAAATATTATAGGGCAGGTTTAACGTGTTAGTATAGTTCCGATAAATTTGATTAAATCGTATAGGTTGAATCCGTAAATGAAATCACTTATACATCTGTAAGATAGTAAGTCTATGTGAAATGGGCCCTATAACTGTAGGAAATTGTCCTTTCATCTGTCGATATCAGTTCATTAAAATCTTCTTATAACGCTATCAAATGAATTAGCGATGTTAATGGTGTTATATGGCCACAGGGATAATGTAAAAAACAAACGATTGCTTGGGAAACATCGGCAAGTTCCACATGGACAAGAACATAAAAAGGAAATTCGTGGTAATTTGTAACCAGGACATATTTTCGGTTACTATTTTTAACATAACGTAGAAACACATGTTCTAGTGTTGAACCATTTTCCAAACGCTAAGGTCGACTGTTTTCCCATGTCTTTACTAAAATTCGTGTTCGGAAAATGACGATTTTCGTCGGAAAAGCATTCTTATCCGATAAGTTAACTGTTCGCTCCGTAGTGTTTTTAATAAACGAAATTGTTTCATTTATCGGGCATCCTGTTACGACCATACTAAGCTAATATTCTTTATTTGTTTAAAAACCAGACTAAAAGCCTTTGAACACCTTTCAAGACTTTGTTCATCGTCGTTCCGGAAAGTAATTATAAAATTTTTATAAGTTCAAAAATAATACAATATCTTAAAGAATTTTTTAAGTAAATAGGCGTGTAATATTTTTCTCTCTTCTTGCACTTCTGTGCCTTGTTAGTAGGGTTCTGTTGTTAAATTGCAAACTTTTTACAAAAAACTAAAATGCTTATGAGGATATAACCTCGAAATAAGTAGCGGAAAAGTGGATGCTTCTATAGAAAAGTTCTGCGTACAAATTCGGCTAAATGTAAACAGTTTGTTAAAAAATGATGGAAATCCCGCTTGATTAACGAGCTTTTCAATATAAAAGAAATTTTCAATATTTTAATATTTGCATTAATATTATTATTTTCGTAATTTAAGCGCTTTAAAGGAAACGCCATATTTCTTTGGCTTTTCATCATAAAAACTGTGTTCTAAACAGTGCACAGTTGCCGCAAATTACTCTCGCTAAATATGAAAAGAATAGAAAAAATCTATCAGCTCGTTCTTTCTTCTATTGTTACAGTCTACCTCAAATTATTAAAAGCTTGGAAGGCCATATACGGTCACTATCGACATATGCTGCCTTTTGGGGCATTTATCATTTTGCGATATTTTAAATGCCCTGTATGTGTTTATGGTGCATATGTTAGCGGATGTGTGAACGCGTTTGGGAGCCAAATATTGAAAACCCAAAAAAAAAAACACTCATATACGCAAGATTATGGAAAATGTTACGCAGAGAGACAACAGTTAATAGCATTTGGTGGCACCACACACACTAAAGTAATTTCTGTTACTTTTTTTGTTGGTTGTCTGTGAGCTCATGTCCCCTGAAACTTAGTTATTATAATAATAAATATTTATTACGTCCTGGATAATATATATAAATAGTGTTTTCCAGAGTTAATAGAAAAATTTTTGAATTTTTTTTCTATAAAATTTGGGCACAAATTCCCTATAATTTTTGATTTTTTGTAGGGAGATTTTTTATTTGTAAATATTGCTATAATATTTGCGAGTTTTTATATTTTGTACGGCTACCATTTCTCAAATCTCATAAGAAAAATATCAACTCAACTGAATGTCGTTTTTCAGACTAGAAATTATTTATGATTGCAGTCCCATAACTAATCTACTATATATGACACTATCGATATATTGCCGCTATTGTACCCACAAAAAATTCTTTTCTTTTAATATGTGAAAAATCTTCCATTAGCAATTTGTAAAAACTCCATATACGATTTTTTATATTTTGTATGTGCATTTGCGGAAATGTTGTGACTGCTTTTTAAAGTATAATTTATAATAATATTATTGCTTGGCTATCTTTGGGAAACCTACCCCGCTGCTTTAAAATGTTTGCAACAACGTGCGCATGTATGCGCGTCCCTCAGACTTACTTTTATGTAGTAGTGTAGTTGGGCGCCACTCTTGTGGAATAACTCTACACCACCTTTAATTAACCAATGTAGTAGTAAGTCTATGACGTGTTGTCTCTAAAGCTGTTATTTAAATAAAGTTTAGGGCAACCTTGCAGTGTCGCCGGAAGAGTAATGGAGGCCTATGAATCCTGCGTACGTGCCATAGCTAAGCTAGCTAGTTCACGGGTTGTGAGCGGGGGTCTATATTTTTAGCTCACTGGTACTCCCCAGACTGTTGCGATTAAAAGAACAGAACTTACTTACCTTTTAACGAACACACCGACGTAGCCTAACCTACCAAATGGGCATTCCTTTCAATCTACTTTCGTTACATTATATGCTCTATATAACTAGTAGCGTTTCTTGCTTTTTTGAAGGGAAGGAAGAAGGCAATTAAGTTCCCTGGGAACTTAATTGGGTGTTAAATGTTGCCCATTGTTATGCACAAAGTTTTCCTATTTTTTTATTATATACCTTTTCGGATTTGGCTATTGCATTCCGCAAGCAAAAGGGGATTTTGTATTTTGAACATTAAAGGCGGCTTGATGACGAAAGACTGTGTGTGCATTGCATTCAATTCAATCCAAATGAAAAATCATTTTGCGCCGGGTACTCTGCCGAATATACCGAAAGATGGCCATCAATATTCCTTAGCTCGAATAATTCCCATAGTTTTCAAACGTTTGGATGCTATTTCTTTCTTAACGTTTAAAGCTTCCGCTGTCCAATATGGTCTTTCGTAACTGATGAAAATCTCGTAAATACTGTTTAATGGCTTGATCTCTCACATTATGAAGATTGTAAAAAATAAGTTGATAGCCTCCCAGTGAATGACTCGATATTCTTCTCATCTTGACTTGGATTTATTTAAATTGCCAAACTATTACTAGAACGATGTCATATAATATTGGGAAAAAATTAATTAAAGCTACTTTAACTTTTAAGTTTAAATTGATTTATTAATTAATAGTGAGAATAGTAAGAATGCGTTTAAGGATTTTTTCTTAAATATGCTATTTTGGGGTTTGCTTACAGCAGTCGGCGTCGAATAAACTCGACGCTAATTTTATAGTTGTCGACCTCGGGACAACCGTCGCGTCGGCGCGTCGAGAAGTGACTGTGGAGCTGTGGATGATCTGTACCATTTTTGTCAGAGGCAAACGAAATTGATAATTGAGGACGAAAAGCATGTTCAAGGGAAAAATAAAGCAAAATATTACTACGGAATGCACTTTCTTGATACGATTAATGAACATAAAGATTAGCTAATGCTATTAATGGCAGAAATTTCTTAACGTCGCGAAAGCATGTAATTAATACGAAAATTACGAAATCTCTCACTCGTGCTTAAGGAAGTGCAAGCATATATTATTTCGTTTTCGATATTACGTATGAAAATTCATATAATTTTTGCTAGTTGTACGCCACTAATATTTTTCAAGCCTATGTCTACGTTAGGATATATATCTGTATTGATAATACTTTCAAATTTTTGTCGGAGAGACAAACTAATAGACAGGCGCGATCCGCAGGAAGTCTGGCTTAAGCGTATTCATCTGTTACAAACGCTTTGATGTAATTAGCATACCTTTACATTGATGAGACGTAAATGATTTAAGTATTATTTAAAATTTCAACAATTCATTCAATTAGAGCATAAAAAATGCCGCATAAATTTTGGTAACGTTACGAAGGTTATAAAAATTTGCTTTAAAAGCTTTTTGCTCGATTTGAATTGTCCACCGAGATAAGTTCAATTTTCTGCATGTCAATTGATTAAGTTGCTGTCAAAACTCTTAAGTATTGTCATTTAGTAAAAAATATTATTTTGGAAATGTTTTTTTTTTTTGGCGATAGGTAGAAGCGGCGTACTGGCTTATAGTTTGTGTGTTTGTGTAGGCAAGCACTCAATTGACCAAAAAGTCACAAATTTTGTTTAATAACATTTCTGTTGAAGTAACGAAGGCTATCTTCAGACTTTTCGGTATGCAGTGCAGTCATTTAGTCATTTGTTCATTCAATTGATTTCTGTATATGTTCACAATTTTGCGAATTTATTGCATTAACTTGTAAGAGAAATTTATATGCTTGAGCTGAAGGTATGTCTTTTTACCTAAATAAGTATGTATGTGTGCGTATAAATATATAGCTATGTGGATGTGAAAACTTAATTTTCAAAGCATTTTCTGTCGCCCACACTAGGGAAAGAACATCTTCAAGTCAAACCACAACGTTGTTATCATTCAACCAAACAACCAAATCAACCAATCAACTAAACAACCGACCAAACTAAAGTGAATTGAAGCCAAAGAGCAGAATATGTCATTCAAAGGATTTATTAAGTTATATAAAATGTAATTGCGATTAGATGATGAAAGCTAAAAAGGTTTATACACATATAAATGTGTTCGAGTGTGTATAAGTTTTTGTCATGACTGCGTTGGTGAAGATAGATGTTCTTATGTAATGAAAATTTATAGCAGTTATGTACGTATAAGTAAGAGAAAATATGTTTAAAGAATTTTGTGATCTTTTTCTCCTTTTTTCTCTTGATATTTTAAATAAAAAATTAAGAAATAGTGAGGTTAAGTCGATTTCTAATTAATTTAAAAACAAAGAATCAGATAAAATTATATTAAATCAGCAAAAAAGATGCCCTCGCCTCGAAGCGAATATTCAATGTCTAATTTCTCAAGTGAATATATAACAATCGCAATATATTTTGACGTCTGTGTCATTTTTTTATTATTTATTCCCAATAGATGGCTCAAGTGGTTATGTGAAATCGTTGCTACTTGCTGCTCGCTC
This sequence comes from Glossina pallidipes, assembly GCA_000688715.1. Classification (NCBI taxonomy): domain Eukaryota; kingdom Metazoa; phylum Arthropoda; class Insecta; order Diptera; family Glossinidae; genus Glossina; species Glossina pallidipes. Next base: position 1,215,332 of record KK499839.1, read on the forward strand.
AATTGAAACTGCAGGTCAAGAAAGTTTAGTTTTCGTCTTAGGAGATTTAGGAATCTTTCATATTGACGATATCCACTATTAATATCCAATTTTCCATAATACGTTTAAATGGCCGTCAAAAATGAATGCGCTTTTAATTTTATCTCAGTTATTTATTTAGTAAACTCAATTTCCTCTTCACACCATCGAAATTGTTGGTTAGTGGTTATTAGACTAAATTTTATTAAATTATTAAATTGTCATGAGTGATGTTGATGTTACTCTTGTCACGTGAGTTCTCAGCTCGATATTTCCTCGTTGTTCTTTTCTTTTTTTTTTCGCTTTACAACCATAGAATATTAGAATCAAATGAATAAAAAAGTCAGAAAATTTATAAAGTTAAAGAAGCTGTTTGCGATTCAATCGATTCCCGGATTATATCCCGAGACTACAATAATAACACCCCACGTAATTAACAACTTATGCAAACATGTCTATATAATTGGTTACTGATCGACCTGATATATCTTTGTGTACATAATTTTTATTAAAACAAATGTGACAATTAAAGTGACTTACTGATTAAAAAGGAAATTGTGTGGCACGTGTTTAGTTTATGTAGTCTATGCAGCTTATTCATATCGTGTCTTCTTTCTTATTTGGCCTCTTCGAGTTTTCCCTCTTGTCGATTTTGTGAGTCTTTTCGGTTCAGTCCTTCCTTAATAACCGCTTTTCGAATTTATTTCAGAGTTCCTTAGATGTGTCGTCGAAATCTTTTTTCTGTAATGTTTGCAAATTTTTTATATGGCAATTACTTCTTCATTAGTTAATTTTTCTTTCCAAGAGCAAAATATCTTTCCCTTTCAGTTCACCAAGAATCGAAGCCTCATCTTTTCGGTTTTTTTATCAACACTTTCTTTTTTCTAAATATATCAACAAGTTTCTAAGCTTATTAAGCAAGGAAGAAAAAAAACTACTTGGTATAAAATTTTGTACATGGAAAAACGTCTCGAAAAATAAGTCAAAAGTTCGCAGAGTGTCGAAGCCGTAAGCCAAATTTACTTGAAAATTCCGTTGAACAAAAAGTTGACATGGTTTTCAAGTATCTTTGTTTGTACTCTACGGAGGCTATCCAGGCACTACGGACGGAAGGAGCACTTGTGCATGTTATAAGTGAGAGTTTATCACACAATTGAAGTCAGCAGTTTTCAGCCAGTAACCTAAACACAATCGAATTAAACGAACCAATAGTACGAAGTTGAGAACAATGGTACGAAGAAGTCAAAGAGAGTCAATAAGTTCGAATTCAAAAATGTTCTATCAAAAGCCAAATGAAGTAAATTTTTAAATTTTTGTATGAACCGTGACTTAATTCACTTCCTTTATTATTCATTTTATTATATAATAAGTTAACTGTTATGCCATTGTTAATAACTATAAGAAAATTATGCAGAATAATAATCTTCTAATCTTCTAATCTTCTAATCTTCTAATCTTCTTCTTCTAAATAATAATCTTCTTTATCTAAATTGTTCAACTTCTTGAAATAATATCTTAACGCAACTCCCCGAAATAGTTTTCTTCTTAGAAATCTTTTTGGAATCTTCGCTTCATTCACTTCTGCATCATTTCTGTTGTGGATGTATCCAATTTGCAAAGAAAGGCTTGAGACATAACCATTTTTTAATGTCAGTCGATTCAAATCAGCGGAAGCATGTGTGCTCGTCTGTCCGCTTAAAATCGGTCCATGTATTCATGTATTTAATTCACGATTTTCGTAATAGTGACAATTTTTGAGAGATTTTGATTGAATTTTGACGACAACGTTATTTGGGTCAAAGACAAACCTTATTAAGGATGGAATGGACAAATCCAGGTTTATGACCCGTTACCTTATAAAAACCAACTTAAAGAAGTCACTATATGAAAAAACATTACAATTTGACAGCAAAGTTTAATTTTTAGCGTGTTATGATGAGAGTTGCTTTAAAATAGCGTTTTGGCATTCAAATTTAAATTAGATCAGACAGATTTATTCTTTGACTTGCCTCCGGTGTAAGAGTTCTCTTAAAAAATAAACCGTTCCTATTATAGCAATATTTTATTGTTGTTATTTTTTGACAAAGGTTAAGCAATTAAATGAAGACAAGTGTTGTAGGGCATGCAAACATTGGCCGTGCCGCACTGTAGCCTTGTAACTTGCTGATGTCATGAGTTAGTTACACAACTTATGTTATTTAATATACTTGTAACGAAGATAAGAAATATACAGGAAAATCAAGCACAAACACTAGTGGGTCACTGCCCACCGTTAGATATCTTGCTTGCTCTACAGATATTCATATAAAGACTTTGTCAAGATAAGATGTAATATGGAAAGCGATCGAGAAAGTGTTCCAGTCCAGACCATTTGGATTCACTCTTGGGCCAAAACACGTTAGCGGACCAAATGTCATCAAAATGTCTCAAAAGGTTTCGGTCTGGTGGATGGACAAACACTACAGACAAACAATACAGACAGACGGACAGACAGGGTTAAATCGATTTATGTGATTCTTAATCGATTAATATAATAAAGGGTGAATCTATTTCAAATCCTTCAAATACCTTTAGACGAAAAGTGATGTAGGGTATAACAAAAGTTTTTGTTGCAAAATTTGTATATATATAAGGAAACCTCTGATACTCTTAAAAACACTTAATTCAAATTTAGTTAATTAAAAGTCATAAAAATATTCACTCTGTTTTCGCAAAAAACAATTGCCATGATTTGTTGAAGTACCTTCGAAGGGTCAAATTTAAATGCATCATGCCTTTCAAGTTTATTCTCAAGAATGAAGACAATGCGAAATTATTAGATAGTAAGTCAGGCGTACATAATCTATCGCGCCTTAGCTTATGATTGGTTAGTAGTGTTCAGAATTGATAAATTTCTATGATTTTTTAGGGTCCCAGTTGCCAAAAGTTCTTTTCGAGAAAAGATGTAGTCGACTTTGCGACGCTACGAACGTGCTCAATTTTGGTTTGGTTCATCTCGCTGATGACCCGCTCAATCGAAAATGATTTACCTCCATCTCAAATCCTTAAATGCAAATTTCGTCGCCTGCAATGATCTTGTAAAGTTTCGTAACTTTGATAGCTAAGAATATTCTAATCTCACGTTGAGTTACCTGGCGGACGTATTTCATGAATTGTCAGGAAAGAGAATTTCTTCAAATTAACCCCTCTGAGAAATCGCCAGCTTATCGTGTGTTGCAAGTTGATAATTTATACTCATTTCTTATTCTGTTGTTAATTAAAGTAAAGCACTATAATATATATATATATATATATATGTACGTAAGGCGTTCTTTAAGATCTTCATATTCAGGCGATAAATTATAGGAATTAGTTGTAAGTTTTTCTCGGAGTTAAATTTTCAACTCGATGAGCTTAGAACAAATAGTGGGCGTATAAAAAATGTTGGGCTATATACATACATATACAGCGGAAGATGTCAAAGTTGATAATCATACAATAACTTCTGGATGGATCATTAGCGACATAGCGTATAAAGATGGATTGCGTTGTTTCTTAACAAAACTATTCAATATATTTTACTCATCTGATAGATCTATATGATGGCAGACACAGCTCGCATTCGCATTCGCATAAAAACAAAAAAAAAATGATTAGCGAATGTAAGAAAACTTTAATTTTACAAACACATCAACAAGATTACATATATAAATATATGCATATATGTACATAACCACCTATGAACAATATCGCATTGTTCGTGGTTTGGTGGCTGCTGTAACTTGATAAGTTTTGTAAAACAACTTGATTAAAAAACCGCAAAAACCTATTGAAGCACCATTACAATGGACCGCAATACTGTTTTGCATACAAACACATTGACAAATATTTTTCAATTCACAAGAACGTACATTTTTGTTATTACTTCGCTGTAACAACATTTTGCCATTTTACAATTTTACCATTTGCCATTTCAATTGATAATTTAACTAAAAAGTATGAGGGCAGTACTGAATATAGAAAACAAAGAACGCGGTACAAATGGCCAGAAATAATAATAATAAAAAAAAAAAGAAAAAAGAACAATAAAAACTATATACGTCCAATAGTAGCAGGAGAGACACAGCTGGAAAACAATTGCTACACACGATGGTGATAAAATAGCTCCGGAGTATTATAATGAAAATTCTGGGGGTTGTTTCCTTTTTAGAGTTTCTTTTTCACAAAAAAAAAAAAAAAAAAAAAAAAATAAACGGAAAAAAGCGTTAACTTTATTTCCACGGAGAAGGTCAAAAAAAGAAATTTTACAAAAAATTTTTATATATATATGTGTATTTTTCATGAGTTTTTTTTTGCGTTAAGTTTATTTTACTTTTTATTTTTTCCCCTCGTTTGCTTTATGTTGAGCAGAAAAAATTACATTCAATTACTTTTACTTTCGAAGCATGAAATATTTGTATAATATATGTAATATATATATATATATATATATATGTTATATATATGTTATTTGTATAAATGCGATGAAGTTCTGGAAATATTTTTTTGAAATTCTTTGAAAAATGTTAATTTATTAAGAAAATTATTAAAACTAAAGGTATATTTTTTTATTTATTTATTTATTTATTAATTTATTTGGAAAACCTCAACAGTTAAAATTTTTATTTTCCTTTTTTCTCTACTCGTGTTAAGTAAAGTTTGGGAGATGGCCCGGGGCCGATTCGTCTATGATACCGAATGCAAGCGAATTTATATGCAACTATTTTGCTTGAAGTTATATTGAGAAACAATTTGTTGTTGTGCAAAATATTTTGAAAACAAATTGTTTTGGTTAACAAAGTTTTTACAGAAATTTAAATTGCATTCCTATGCCTACCAATACCACTTGCTGCCATCTCGTAAAAGTGTAGGAGTGTGTAAGCTTTTTTTACTATTTGTTATGTACTTTTAAGTGGGTACGAACTCGTGTGTTGTTTATACAGTATATTAAATAAATTCGGTTATTCTTTTGAATTTTGTTGCATTCGTATATACATCTGCGCTTTAAAATTTACTACGAAGTTTCATGCGTTTTATAAGCTCACACAAGTTGGTCTAAGCATAAGTTAAGTGGTTTCATAACTTCATAGTTTGACTTGTCTGTTATTGCACAAAGTGTGCACAATAATTTATGCAGATATTGCAGCCCTTTAAATGTACTGCCAAAGGGAGTGTACTGAAATGAATGAGTTTATCGACATCGTTAAAGAGTCCCGTTCTCTTACCTTGTTTACACTGATTTGATGGAACCAGAGACAGTGAAATACATAGACATTCCACCATTTTGTTCAAAGTTGGGATTAGGAGATTTTTGCGGACTTTTTGTGTATTTATTATCAATAACAGTAGTAATGTTGTTAATTAGCAGCCATTTGTATGCTTGCTCTTTCATTCTCCCTGTTCCCTACTTATGTGTCAGAGCTCACCCTGATATGGTTAGCAGCATTGAACTGGAATGTGCTATCGTACTTGCTATATTTATATATATAAAAAAAAGTGCACCCTTTTGTGTATGGGAGCAAAAGACGAGACTTGCCTCCGGCATAGATCTCGTCTTTTGTTTGCATGCACATGTACAAAAAATGTAACCAGCGATAGATTGTAATTTGAATAAAATATTTTTTCTAATTCTCTTGAAATAAGTGCGGTGTTCCCTACAATAACGGCGATAAGGAGTTGTTTCTTTACTTGCTACATTTATGTGTTAAGTAAAAGTGGAAATAGTTTAAAAAAGTATTCATTAAAATCTATTGTTCATGTCTTGAAAATGTGTAGAATGGCATGCAATTTACTTTAAAATTGAAATAAAAGATTAGAAACGCATCCCTATCTCGCGCAAGTTCGAAACTTCGTTGCACATAGTTTGATCCTCATGGTATCCTGGGCTTTCGTGGCCAACTTAATACAGAGTTTGGCAAATCTAAGGTTTTTGCATTTGACGATTATGGAGAGATCTCCCATATATATATATATATATAGTGAATTGAAAGAGTAAAAACGACCCGACGCGGTGAAATTTACGCTACAAAGAAAATTTCGGAAAAATAAAACCTTTTCATCCCTTCGCCCTCATTTATCATCCAATCTGCAGATAATCTTGATCCAAGAATCATTCTCAATCGATTTAATACTACCTGTCTTTTCGTTCATCTCACGGTCCTGCGGTTGCTGAAATGTCCACGTTTGAAAGGCAAGAGCAGCTGGGACATACGAAATTTCAGAGTATGGACACAAATCAAATTTGAAAGCGGATAAGACCCGTGCAGCGTTTTGGCCACAACAAGTGTAAAGATATGCTTTTCAAGTGAAGGAAAATGTTCGCCTGGGGCTTTGTGCGAAGATTAGTCAAAATTGCATTAGCTTGCACTCTAAAACATACTACAAGCATTTCTTGAGAACTGTTAAAGACCTAGAAAAACGATCCCGTTGAACTAATTGATGGGGGTGCAGTGTTGCATTGACTACGATGACTTACTTTTTCTACTAAATTATGCGCTCGAAATGTGTTATTTGTTTGTCTCGCAAACTGTCACTCGGCACTTGAGCAATCAAAAACCAGTAAAAACATTTTAGTCGCACAAGGCTGACCATGAAATGCTCCATACCGCTTCACCTACGATTTGTGTGGGTGGAGCCCGAAAGATAGGCCCACATAACCCAAAGCCGACACACTTAATTTCTATGTCAAATTAATATTACGATCTAATTATCATCACAAAATATTAAAAGGTAATCTTTTTTGGCACATAAATGCTTAAATTTTGTGAGAACCTTTATAGCGGGTGCTAACAGACCAACCTGATTAAAATATGGTGTGGTAGATTTTGGTGTCAAACTGTAATTATGGATCATTTCATATTGCGAAATATTAAAAATTAGACGGTTTTGCCTTATAAAGGCTTACAAAGGAATGGTTTAAAAACGCTGCCCAAACATTCGAAATATTTCACGTAAATATAGTATGCCGAAGTATGACCACCGAGACATTTTGGAATTGCAGTTTATTTCATGTAATGATCTTTTTAAAAGCGTCATAGGAGGGCAGACGTAAAAATAGTCGGATCCAAACCATTTTTAATAGCCCCGTTCTTGGTTCACTACATATCGGTATACCAAACTTTGTTAACATATTTGAAAAGTTGCAACCTATCGCTTGGACACAGACAAGCTTTGATGGACTTAGACAGATTGTCTGTCCATGTATATTTGTTTGTGTTAACACATCTCATATGCGTATAAATGCTTGTATTATGTAATATACGCGCAAATACTTATTATACATACGTTTATGTTAGTTTTTTGGATTTTTAAATTATTTGTATTATATTCCATAACTATTATATACTTATATATTAAATTGCGTTCCTCTTTTATTTTCATAAGCATTCACTTTACATGATTTGTCGTCAGCATGAAAACTCACAGTCAATATTTCAGTCGCTTCTTCCAAATATGTCTAATCATGTGGTAATCTCGCGCACACCAAGAATGGTACAGGGTATATTAAGTTTTTGCGGACGTATGTAACACGCAGAAGGGCTAAAGATACATCCACCTTTTATTATACAAATCGATTCAGAATCATAATCCGAATTGGTTTAAGCCCATCTGTCCGTCTTATGTCTATCCATGTAAATTTTTGTTCAAGCTACAGATCGCAAGTCATGGGATATTCAGGTGAAATTCGGTACAGTGACGTGTTTCCAAGCACGCACGCTATTGAAAGTGGTTCGGATCGATCCACTTTTTCGATCACTCCCCATACAATGCCCTATTCTGAAAAGTCGTTATATGGAAAAAAATTGTAAATATCAAAACTTTTCGGCAAAAGTGGCTAAGTAGTAGTATTTCGGCATTCTAAATTACTAAGAAAAACTGTGGACCGGCTTGGTCAATTTTTGAACCCGCTCTTATATAACGAAAACTGAGGTTTATACGCCAAAAAGTTATAATTTTCAATGCTTCACGTTGAAAATTACAAATTTGGACGATCTACGCCTATTTTTGGATTCTGTCCGTTGTGAGCGTTAAACTTGTACTACATTAGGTTATGTTTTGGGCCCACTTCCCCATAAATACGCACATAAAAAATATGCCTTTCTATAGAAACAAGATACAATTTTGTGTTCTATAATAAAAATAAAAATTGTGTTAGACAATGTCATGTAGGGTATTGAATGGTTGGCCTTGCCCGACTATAATGTTCTTACTTATTTTGTATTTGAATAAAACATTGTTTAGGAAAAGTGGAATTTCTTACACATTGAGATCTTAACCGCCACAAGCCTATGTATAGAGTCACATAAAACTGACGGTTAACGGTTTTTGTTTTGGTGTCGCGCAAGAAGGTAATATTTGATTCATTTTTTTAGCGCAGGCATCCTTGCGTGTAAATACAGAAGTTGTTGTTCATGCATTTCTTGGCCTATCAATGTGAATTCTTTTATAGACAGCACAACATTCAACTGAGTAGTGCAAGAATTGCAACTCACGCTCATCTACAAGAATGAGTTTTTGCGATTGATAGACAGGCCGCAAATATTAAAAAATGTAATTCAAGTAATTGGTATTACTGCTTGAGACGATTAAGAAGAGAAGGAGAGGAGCTCCTTGTTTTCGAAAATATCAATTACAAAATTGCTATAAGGGCGCCACATAAATTGATCGAAAGCATCGCAGAAAAATGATAGATGATGATAACCTTCAACAATGATGAATTAAACTGCCATTTGTTGATCTCCTTGGCTCCGTTGATTTTAAGGTGAAGGTCCTCTAGTAGAACGTCATCAGGAAATAAGTAAAAGATATTATTATTAGCGATGACAAATATGATTTTCTTTTCGGTAAATTGCTGAAAATGCTAAGAAAACAAGAACGCTGCGGGCTTTTGAGTTAATGAATATTTGTTGGCTATAAGCTTATGTTTTAAAGATTGGCTAACGATTTATTGTTTTTCATTCAATGCCATTCGCCCTATGGGTTACTTTTTCCAGCTTAAGTCCAAGAAACGTGTTATTGGAAGTCATTGATTGTTGGCGGTTTTGAAAAATGCGTGCACCCTAACAACTTGAATTGTTTTTAGCGTAGCGAGATATGATCTTCTTTAAAGCGGAGAAAGATTTGCAAGAAATAAAGGAGAAAAAATGGATATATTACGCGAGCGATATATTCGGCAAAGCAATTCGACTGTCTGGCGATGCCCGTACGATTATAGAAAATGGAGAAATGCTGGGATACGACTATTGTATTATAATAACCGTATTTTCCATTTACAGCTCTTTCTGTTTACCACGTATTGCTATGATTGACTCTTCATCGACATTGAGTGGGCTCTCCAAATATATCAAGAAACTCATTTTGCTCTCTTTCCGTTGCAAGCACTTGTAGCCAGTAATTTCCAATTCCGACACCCCAAAAGAAATAAAATAAATAAAAAAATATTAAAAAATGTTATGCAGATTCTGCAAAGAGACAAAGTACTTTACATCCAACAATTTTTCCCAAATTTCTACTAAAATGTGAGTTCCACAAAAGCATTCATTTTTTTTGGGAATCGTTATAATAATTGAAGCTTTTTTCGGACAGTCACCTATTGAAGCTAGTAAACGGAGTTTTCAGTTTAGTGCTGCTAAGATTTTCTGAAAGGATTTTGCAGCTTGTTGTTAACTTTTTGCGTTCGGGATTTCTCTATGGTTATGCAATAGATGTTCGGCTTTGTAGTCTAAACAATTGATTTCCTTAATAAGCATTACGGTTGTTCGCGCTTCCCATATTGCATTATGTCCGTTTTTCACTTCTTGAGAGTGAGCTGGAAAGTTAAGTCCAAAGGTAACGCTTAAACACGACGAATTTTTAGTAGCGCTCTCTGGTAAATGCTTACTCGTAATCCAATTAATATTCCGTTAAAGTGTCTATTCAATAATTATTACAAATAGATTTAATCACAAAATATTTAGCTTCTTTCTAAAAATTACAAAATAATTGAAGTCATCTTACCAGGCAGTTGATTATTTTTGCGTTGCTTGTATGCATAAATAACATCCAATATACGTATATTTATATTCAGCAAGGGAAACAATGGAAAGCGAAGTGAAAAGCATCATACTTATAAGAGCTGAGCATAGCAGTTTTCTTAACATAATTTTCATGTCAAAATCATAGCCAACTGCTGTAAATACAATATTCAAAATATATTACTTTCTTTTATAATTAGCTACGCTTATATGCACTTAATGTAACAGCAGTGCACTTCCAGGTGCATGGACATGTACCTACCTCCACATCAAATCATCCATCCAACTAACTTACTAAATACATATGAGTATATATCCAACCACCAAAACACTTAATAAAATGCACGATCTTTTCACTTACGCTTGCATGCACTTGCCTTAATAGCAAATAATTGAAGTTTTCATTTTTGAAAGTGTACAACGTACACGCATTCACTTACATAATGCTCTCGGTATAAGGGAAATTGAAAGTTCTCTGTCACAGAACATGAACATAACGTATGTATGTATATGTTGCTTATATTGTAGACACAAACGTGAACACGCAGGTAACAATACTCTATGTATGAATGCGTTTATGCGTGCAGTAATTTATTAACAAGATTGTTATTGTTACGGTTGTTGATGTTGTTATTTTCAAAGAGCGAAATATATAAATTTTATTATTCCTTTTGTAACTTCTCATAAACATAAATTCGACACCCCACAATGCGTTTGGTGCGTCCCTTCATCTTCTTGGTTATTCATCTGCTTATCTATCCAGTTATCACCCAGTCTGTTCGATTATCAGTTTGTCCACGTATCTATTGGTTCGTCTGTGTATCCACCAGTCCTTCCTTCTCTCCGTCACCCACTTCTTCAACGAATTGTTCGCCGCCCTTCCCTTGTTAATCCATTTGTCCGATTACGCAATCGTTCATCCGCTAATAATAAATAACTGCACTTTCCAAACCGCCCCTTTATTCTTATATCGACCCATCAAATTAAGTTTCGCACACTCGACACTTAGCGTATTTGACACGGACACTATCGATTGAAGTTTGAAAGCAAACCAAAAAGTCAAAATGTGTCCATTAATGATCTGCGATGTACAACAAATGTCGAGCTCAAAATTAGCAAATATACAAAAATAGGATGTAAAATGGCTCCGATGGGTTAACTTACTCTAATATTTTCGCTGAACGATTTGCATGCATTCGTCTTAGTTGATGAGTATTCAAAATTCTGCCCAAAGCAAACAAAACTTTCGCATTTATTAAGAATTGCTGATGTGGTGTGTGCATTGTAATTAATTTTCTACTTTTAGATAAGTAATTTTCTATGCTTTTCAAAGGAGTTTTCTTACGGCTTGTTGAAAAGAAAATAGTTTTTTTTTTTTTCATTTACTATTATTCTCTAACAACAAGTAATTAAAAGTTGTTTAGTGAAAGGATTCTTTTATTCAAGTTCCTCTTGTTTAGTTTACTTTTTTTTTGTTCTCTTTTAGGAGAAAATTTAATTTATATCTTCCATTTAAAACGAGAAAAAAATTTCTTCCGATCTGTAATTTTTTTTTATATTATAAGAACGGTTTTGATACGGCGGGCGGCGGAAAAGGGCCCCGAATAATAAGTCACAACGTTTTAGCTGGAGCCGATCTAAAACTAGATATATTTATTATGTATATTACGTGTCCTATGTATTGTATATTGTTACAGGTGCTTGCATTTTGATCAGCGATATCTGTTGGTGAAAAAGATAAAATAATGCGAAGATATTAATATACAACGACTAAATTCGACGATTTTGACATTTCTCTGGATAAAATAAAAATTTTCCATGCGGTATTACAGAGTTATTCAATGTGTCCTATTCAATGCACCAAAAAAAACAAATTCGACTATATACAGACGTTAGTCATGGAACGCCACACTTGCATTTTCGGCATTCGTTGTTTTTGTTGTTTGATTTGAAGAAATCTGCTGCGAAGCCCATCAAATGCTTTCAGAAGTTTATGGTGATGCTGCTCTGTTTCTAGAACTTCACATGCGACGGGAAAGATCCAAAAGGAAGAAAAATGGCTACTGTGCAAATAGAGTGAAAATGCCATTTTGAACCGTTTCAATATCGCGGTTACACTGCCTGTCAGGCAAAAAAAGAAGAGTTTTCTTTGGTGTATTGTTACTGGCGACAAAAAGTGTGTCCATTACTACAAGCGCAAGAACGCATGGATTAGTCCAGGAAGCATTCCTGGACCACATCGTGTGGACACATCGACACCGAAGTGGAATATTCATGGCCATAAAGGTGTGTTGTGAATATAGTGGGATTAATAAGGTGTACTACGAGCTGCTAAAACCGAGTGAAACCGTTACCGCAGATGTCAACCGAAGAAATTGAACGATGTATTATTGCAAAAAAGATCAGCAATAGCGGTTAACAGACGCAAGTCAATCTCTTGCGTAGCAACGTTCGGTTACAGAATGCAGGAGTGTAACCTTGAAAGGGAGGTTCCACTGCACCCAGCGTATTCACTAGACTAAGTGCCTTCTGATTACCACCTGTTTAGGTCGATGTAGCACGGCTTGGCTGACTTGCGGTTTCGAAACGCTGAAGAGGTCTGAAAATCAATGGTTGAATGGCTGCCAAACCAATATCGTTCTTTTGACATGGTATCACCATGTTTCTAGGAAGTTTCCCTTTATAAAATTATATAAAACCATAATTTTCCTTAAATTCAAAGTCGTGCTTACTAACTAAAGGAGATCCAAGACGTGTTACTAAAACAGATAAATCCTAATGACCCATGCGGCTCCTACGTTCATCAAATTAGTGAAGCTTGCTAGAGAACAACGAGGTGATCGTTCCTTCAATTTAAGCCAGTATACATGAACGTCTTACTTGACGGTTACGGTATCATAATAACATCTAAAGCGTAAACATAAAACGTGTGCGTTGTAGACTAGCGACATTCTTTGCTCTTTACGTGGTCACCTCAAACAGGTACGTTTGTTGGAATTGTTGGAATTCTGCATCTGTTGCGTTATCTATCTATAGCCCTACAAAATGTTGTAAAACTTCTTCGCTTTTCATTTAACAAACTCTTTATACACATACTGATACTTCATATATCCAAGAACCGAGACACATGAGAGTCTATCGAAATTACTTCCGGACATTAGTCGATTTCACGCGAGTTCTATCAGTTTTTGACTTTGACCTCAGCAAAGACATGTACTGCGCATTTTTCTTCGACTTGATTAATTCAGGGAAAACTCTATAGACCCACGACCGGCGTACGTTGATCTGGTAGTCGTCTACTCATGCGGAAAATTTGTTTACGATATGTACCACAAAAATACAGTAAATTTAATCCATCAAAATTTATGAAACTAAGAAAGTTCGCAATGCATTTAATCAATTCTACAAGCTAAAGCCATTTGAACTGAAAATGAGTTAACAACTTTTGATATACTTAAGTGCATATTTTTTTAGGAAAATTAGACTTTTTTCCAAAGATTTACTACCTGCCAGCTTTCTTTAAAATCAAGAAAATCAGACCAAGGATTCGGCTACGATCACTTAGATACTAAATATATAAAAGGGCAAGATATGTATAATTGATTGCATTTTTAGTTTACGCGACTATGCACAGAGTGACGCATCAAATAATAATGCGTAATTTATTGCACGTTTCAAATTTGCTGAGCGCCTTCATTAGGTGAAACTGTGATCTCCTCTTCGGCGGTCACAAATGCACTGAAATCCTCATCTACTCGCTATATGCGCATCTGTTCGCTTAAAAGTTTACATTTTAAGAACTGAGTAGTGCTCGGCAAGGGAAGGCCTAAGATTTATTTTCTCTAACTTAGCAACGTTTTTTCTTTTGGAAGAGGCGTGTCGGAAGAATTCGTTCTCTTCTCTTATGAAAAGAGTACATTTTTTTTTTCCAAAATAGTTCTTTTTTATGAAGGCCTTCACGTTGCTGTTCGTAGCTAATCAGTTCCGACGGTATTGTGAAGTAGCAAAGGGGGGAATACTGTTAAGTGTGCGTTCTGCTGTTTTTTTCTGGAGAATACTTGCTCGCGAAGAGATTGCGTGTGGCCTTTCGGGACGGATGAAAAGTTCAAGGGCAAGCGTATAGTAGGGGATCGTCCAAACCTATATAAACGCACTTATAGCTAAACTAGTGACGATCAGGCTGCCGAGAGAAAGATTGCTTCTAGTATGTACGATACACTTCCCATCGCACAATGTGGTTGTGGTTGTGGTAAATTTTCGTGGGAACGTTAAACAATGAGGTGGAGCAAAGTTGCGAGAAAAATGTCCCATTTCTTTCTTATACTGGTAGATAAGGACTGGCCGCTTTCTATATAGGTACATGGGTTGCCTGAGGTTGCCCACTTTTGTCGATAAGGTAGCGTCTTTGAACTTCGAACTTATGTTTTACTGCGCTGTTGCTTTCGACCTATTTTTCAAATAACACTAGCGTTCTGAATGAAGGAAGGAAATCAATAACACTATCCCCTTCACTAACATTGTACCCCTGAATGAAGCAAAGAGATTAAGGAGGTTTATATCATTTATGACGTTTAGACAATGAACGCATACGCAAACGTGAATTGAAATCATGGTAATCGATTAATTTAAAGTAACTTTAAATTAAAAATTATTCGACGACTCAAACAACTGAATATGATTTCGAGGCACTCTTTGATCTACATTTAAATTTTTATTTATTTTGCACAAATACTTTCAAGAGTTTGTAACTAAACTTGAGCTGTTTACTTCAAAAACATCTAAATTAATATAAAAAAGGAACAACATATTTTTAAATGCATGTAGGTACATACCTACGACAAAATTTGTTTAAAAAATTGCACTAATTATAAAAAAAGCCTTTCTGCTCTCTTCACCCCGACTCAGTAAAGGTTTTATTCTAACGTTCACACACATAATAAGTGTAAGGTTAGAAGGCACTTGAATGAAACTCAAGTATGTACTTGTTCGTATTTCTCCCTCTCTCTCTCTCTCTCTCTCTATCACTGGATGATTGTCGTTATTTTATTTTTACTTTCAATATTACGCACACACAAACACATAAACATGAATGTGAACACAAGAGGCTAAAGAACTGCTATAGGCTTTGTTTGTATTTTGCAAACAGAATAAAGCTGTTAACAAACGTTTATAAAAGGTACGTTAGAAGATTAGGGGATAGGTAAAACATGATAAAATTTGTAGTAGACTACGACGTTTGTTTAATTTTAAGCAAGTGACAAGCTAATAACAATTATAAGAATACAATGATTTTAATAAGAGGGACATGGCCGAATTTTAGAAAACCAAACGAAACGTCAATTTTGAAGGTGAAAAAAAATAAGAAAAAACAATGCTAGTTGAAGAAAATATTTATTAGCTTTTACCATTATATAATCCTCCTCTCAAAGTAAGTAATGTCAGTTTCCTTTTGTTTTGTTCCTATTGACCCTGAAGACTTTGTTCTAGTGTTGGGTAGAAGGCATTTTAATTGTAGCGGTCAAAAAATTTTTTAGAGACTGCGTATATCCTTGAAAAGAAATTTAACATTAAAAAAAAAAAGGAACAATAATGAGAAGATCAAAACATAGAAAAAAGTAAGGGAAGGCTAACCTTAATGGATAAGTAGCAATGCGTTCGTGTTAGTTATCAATTGCATCTCCACACCGCCATGAATAAAATGTTAACAAAGGAGAAAACTAAACAAATAAGGAAACTGTATAACCCGCAAATCTTTGCTATCTCCAAGTTGCTTTTTGCAAAATAACGGCAGCAAAGCATTGAAAATGAAATTTGGAATATACGGAAAGTAAATAATCGTCACCAAAATCGCAAGACTCGTTTTGGTCGTTTGGTCCCACACTTAGACCTAAGTGTGCAATATGTGATTAGCGTAGCGTAGTTTCAGCTATTTTTACGTATTGTTATCTTTTTCTAGATATACTACAAGATAGATGTGGTTTAAGTTATTTTTAGGTATTGCAAACTTTTATTATATATATTATTAGTTAAGATTTGGAGGCGTAGGGTTGTTTATTTTATGCTTGCAAGCAGGACTGGAATGAAATATGGTAGAGTTGTTAACCGATTGGCAACGCCCATTTCATTTCGAATAGAGACATAGAAGAGAAGAAGATTGCATATACTTTTCCTTGTGGATCGAACCATCATCTGAATAACATCATCGAAACATAGGAGTAATCCGTAACCATCCGTAATAGAATTGCTCGTAGGGGCGATAGGCCTATTCATAGTGTTTAGAACTGTCAATTCTAATGTTTATTAAACTGTTTAGTTAGTTATAGTTTGTGCTAATTGAATTACTTACTTAAGATGAAAGGAAAAATATTGATTAGAATATGAACAAGGTATTGAAATAAAAGAAGTTGGCTTATAACGTTTACCCGGGCAGTAGGATTCTTATTTATATCTTATTTGTAATAGGATCACTTACATTTTCCAAAAAGGAAAATTTCAATCCTCACAGTCATTATAGAAAAACTGGATGAGGTTCACATCAGCGCGGCTAATACTGACAGTGCTAGTGAGAGAGAGAGAGATACAGAGCGAGCACCTAAGGTTGGACGAAAATGGTTAAATTGATGAATAGTGAGGTTACGACCGAGAAGATAGATGTTCCTTTTATGTTGCACTGATAGTTTGTCTTTTGGATCATTCAGCTCATATTTAACCACAGATATAGTGCAACACACAAACAAACAAATAATATCGATTCAGATATGTGGATTATAAGGTTAGAGTATAAAAACATTGCAAGATGATTTATTTATTGTAGACGTACTAATCGATTGATTGTTGTAGTTATTACTTTGAATTTTCAAAAAATCCTGTTAAATCTGTACGCAATTTTAGATGAATACGTGCTACGAATTATAAATTCCTACCCATTATAGTCTTGACTACTGTTAGGCTACATTTGTTTTCTAACTCTTTAGCTGTTAATTAAGAATGTATTCATCAAGTTGTAGTTTTCTTAATATTTCAACAACCGACCACTCGTGGACCTATGGATTGATGATAGAACGAGTACACTAAGCTGACTAAAACAATTGGAAATCTTAAGCTGATCCAGTGTGTAGATGCTTCTTTGATTATCTGACGAATATTTGCTTATGCCTACAAGGGGGAACAAAATGCAACTTTACAGATTGCTTGAGCGGTCTAAATAAAAAGGTGACCAACGTGGCTAGACCGAGTGTGAATATTACGCTGTACAAAAATATAAATGGTAAAGTTTTCTCAGATGAATATTTTTGGGCGTTTTGGAAGGCGTAAAAATAGTTATAATAAACTCATATTTTCTCACCGCTTGCACTTCGATGTATGTCTTTCTCGGAAATATGATATGCACTTATATGCATTTACCACAGCAATTATCTACATGAAGATAATTAAATAAAAATATGTGTGAAAATATAGAAAACCATAAATAAATTAAAAAAAATTGATTACTTTATAATACGATCAACATTAGTAGCGACCAACGCTGATTGATAACTGACTAGTTATCTGGTGACTGATAAGACTTTCTCAATGCTTTTAATCTTTACCACTTTCCGATTGAGAACTTTTGTTGTAATTTGCCACTTATTCCTTGTAACTCAATTGATTGATTTTGTGTTAGAATTGGATTTGTGTCGTTGGAATTGCCTTAACTTGTATGTATGTGGAGGTTCTTTTTTTTTGCAAAAATCAAAATATTAAGATAAGTTCTTCATTTTTGGAATTGTTTTTTAAATTTTTTTTTACTTTTTGTAGATTGCGTATAATTTTTTAATATATCAAATAATGATAAGGAGTAAGAGCCCTTCATAGTTGCGCGCATACTATTAAAAGGTCTGTAATTCTCTTGATTATGTGAAAGTTGCAAAAAAAACCCAATTGATCAACCACTTTCTGCGTAGTTTAGTTGCTAAAGATGCACAAAGTAAATTTACCTCTTATTTAGTAAAATACCTGAACCCTCGAGCCATTGCAATGATAAGTGTTTAGATTTGATAGAGAGCATCTTCATTTATAGGTCTGGGACACCATTTCTCAATCGAAGACTATACAAATATATATAAATATATGTATATAAATTTATAAATATATAAATCGATAAACCGACAAGTGAATTTGATAAGCTGATGGTTTGACACACAATGGTGTAGTACTTCGGACAGTAAAATGACAATCCCTGCAACGCTTTTCCAAATAGTTATCAATTAATTCTTAAAATGAAGATAAATAGCGAAGCGACTTTAAGAAAGGAAGGTGGTCCGATCCGGGCCGATTGAAAAATAGAGCATATATACGTCTCCTAAACCCAGCCATGACTTTTACACAAGAAGCGACAATGGAACAAAAAAAAAACACAGTTTTTATTAGTCCTCTTAGAAGGGGAAGAAAAATCAAACAGGATTTAACGTCAGCAAGTGTTTACTGCTGCTATCAACGTAAGTCTGATTGAATAGTAATTGTTTAGGTTTCTGTTCTCTTCCTTTCTAGCTCTCCGTTTAATTTGTAAAAATAATACTACAAATGGATAAAGCATGCAAAAAGCAACAAAAATTGTACATACAGGAAACCAAAAACCATAATTCTATAAAGGCAGTGCATTTTGGATAAAAGAACATCCAAGCACGGCTGGGGAAAGTACACTTTAAGGCACAAATCTCCAATCTTCTATATTTTATTAGATGTTTACATGGCTATGGTTTTGTATATGTGTATCTGCATCGTCATGTGATATTGTTTTATGTATCATATTATGCTTTCGTGTATAGCTGTCTTTATTCACTTATTTGTGCGGCAACTTTTCTGCCTTTCTCTTTCAATTGTACAGTGTCTTTACCATCTTTCACTGCATTTGACATTACTTTGATACTTTTGGTGTATTTGAACATGTACGTATACGAAATGAAAGGAAATTTTGTGTAGTTTTGTGTAGAGTTTATTATATTAGAATGCAAGTGTGATCGATTAGAAAATATGAAATTTAAATGCGATGCTTTAAGAATCTTCTCAGTCTTTTAAATATTTTTTTTAAGTTAATTTTCTAATTGCATGCGATTAAATGTAGTTCATATAAAATAATAATAAAACCGAAAAGACAACTTTCAAGTTGAAAGTATTTTTTTTTTAATTGCTCCTAAAAGTATATTATATATTAATTCTAATTTTTATACTTAAAGCATTTAAGAGAAACGTTTGCAAAATTGCTTGCACTCATAAATGTATTTTATATTTTTGCCTTGGAATTTTTTTAAAGATTTTCTATATAATGTCGATGCTGATCTAATAAATCAATCATTCTAGCGTTTGAATGACAGCATATTTACCGTGTTTCCGCTTCAAAGTATTTTTTTTTTTGGGTTTTTTATTAGTTTTACAAAATTTTTTCTTTGATTTTATAATATTGATTGACTGCTTTATGTACGTCGAAGTAAAAAGGATCAAATAGAGGAAAATTCGGGGAAAAAATGAATAAATTACTTACTTTGTGTTTTCGTTTTAAAGTGTGAATCATGTGAAGTGAAGGAGAAGACATTTAAAATTATACCTAAGGTTTGTTCTCAATCGCTGGTTTTTCGTTTGGCTTCCACGAATCTTGGGTTTTAAATTAAAATTGGAACATTTTTAGCTGTTTCATCTACAAGTTGGAATCAGTTTTAGTATCCTCTCAACGCTTCTTTTTAGATATTTATACTTCATGACGTCAGTTTCTTTCCATTGATTTTTAAAGTCAAACTTTGTTGCCATTGTTTAAAAGTGCGTTGTACAAATTTGCAAAAATTCAATGCCAAATACGTGCGTTTCAGATTCCTATATATTATTCAATTTTTAACTCTTTTTTTATAAAAGCAAATAAGCTATGTTACGTTACCTCATCTTTTTTATACATAGTATACCCGGAGGAGTCCACTATGAAAGCTTGCGAAGCCTTTGGAACGAAGACGACCATTCATTAGTAATGATGCTTCTTTGTCTGGCTAATAAACATACTTTTCAGTTTACGCCAGAAATAAAAGCTTACTATATTACGCTATATAAGAAAAGTAAAGTTAATGTTTATGTTGTCAACGAAAGCAGCGGCGAAAATATGCAATGAACTTCACTTTATTAATAAGACTATAGGAAATGAGTTTCTTCATAACAATTTAGAGAATATCATGGCAAATCCTTTTATGTAGGAGACAAAATAAGAACATTGCTGGTAATCTACTATGCCATAGCTTCTGTATGTCAATTTATGTCAAGCGGTTTTAACATCTTAGATGGAAAACTAAGAAAAAGGGAAAATTTGCAAATTGTTTTTAAGAATTTACTCGTTTTTTACAGAGCGCCATTACCAGAATGTTTTATTTCCATCTATACATCCCTCCGTTCCGTCTTTTGCTTCATAATTTCAATATCCGTCCATCTGTCTATTTCGTGTTTCGGGTTCGTCGGTTCAATAGTTCGCACGTCCATTTGTTTGTTCGTGCGCCGGTCACCCCATCTGTCCGGTCGCCTATCGGTCTGTTGAACTAAGCGGTTTTAAGTTCATCACTTTGTCTACACGTTCATCCTTAGTTTGTCCACCAGACGGCGCTGTACATCTATCAGCTGTCTCGCCCGCCAGTCTTCGTCCATTGTCTGGTATTTGGAAATATTAGGACAAAACTTGATTTATAGAATAGGAATTTTATGCACCAAGCTTAAGAATGAAAGTAAGTTTGAAAAGTTCACGCAATATGTAAAAATTAATGATCTAAAATTTGTCGCGAATGTTTATTAGTTCAGTGTGGAAATCGTACCAACACAATAACTTTGAGCTATTTCCCCTCTCCTACGCTTCTCTAAGTTTGATTAAAAACAAAATACGCTTCAAATGATTGCTAGCTAATCCTATGAAAACAAATACTAAGCCCAATAACGCATGTTGACATGTATATTGTATATTTATATGTATATAATTTTGTTATTTCTAAAATTCTATCTATATATGCTTTAAAATTAAAACTGGATATGCATATATAAATACATATATTAAAATCATTTCATATAAGTTTTCGTTTTTCTCAAATAATTGAACTTTTTAATATTTACTTTAATTTAGTATTTTTATTTCTTCTCTTCCGCTTTCGCTTCACATACGTAATACTTTATAAAAATTCTCTATATATTTTTTGATTACTTAACTAGCTAAATGAGAATAAATCGGATTTTTAATATCATCTGCCATCCACAAACTATTCCACACCGCATTACGTGAATCTCTCTGGAGAGTGCATTTCATATTATTTTAATAATGTCTTTCTAACGTTAACGTATAGTTTGTTGAGTAAAAATGAGAAAAAAAATAAAAAAATCTACGTTGTCATATGTCAAAGTTGCTGGTGTACAATTGGCCTTTTTACCTAATGCTTGTGCAGTTAGTTGTGGCTGCTCTGGTTGCTTTTGGTACCACATCGCATGAGCTGCAATTCATGGGATTAGTATGAATTACATTTGTAAACACTTACACATATGTGTATGTTTATATAAAGATAACATACACTTATTAAGTAATCATAATGTAATTATGAACAAATTATAAAAATGTGTTTGATTTTCTGCCATTCTTCCTTCATAATTAGTCCGGTACTTACACAGAAAATAAAATTAGAAAACATCTATTTATACGACATATGTTAGGTGGAAAGGGATTAACAAAGAAAATATTAGAAGATTATTTATAATAAATGGGAACGATTAAGTATTTTTTATAAAACGGAGGAAAGCGTTAGTTATAGTTGAAACGAAATAAATGATTTCGATTATAGCAAAGCCGTACTAACTCTATAGCATTGAGTGAATGCAAAAGTTCGCGCATGCTTTTCATTAATGACATATCAACCGATATTTATCTCAAAATGGGTGGCCAATGAATATAATCTTCGAAAAAGTTGATGCAAATTAGTTCTTGTGCATGGATTAATACCTTAGACGTGTGATTACATTAATTGGGTTGGGAATTGTGCGTTTTCAACTTCTGATGGGAATTGGAAAAAACGATGGCAGCGTGAATTTGAAAGTGGTTTATCTAATTTATGTTCATTTTGTACTAATCTACGTCTATTTGATATCTTGTTTTACTCCATATATCATTTTAAAGAAACACAAAGCAAGCAGTAAAAACGATTGACTTCCACGTCAAAACATTTAAGCAATTCTCTTGCTTTCCTTAATGGTGTTAGTGAAGTCCCTTTCTATGCTTTTTCCTTGAGCTCGTTTTTGTCATGCATCTGCATGACTATTTAAGTATGAATGCGCTCAGGGGTGAATAGCCTTATTGAGGTGCCTTCTTTATTTTTACGTCTCAAGCCATATGTTCGTTGTTTACACTTACATTGATTTCTACTCTTTCCAGAATGCGCCTTTGCACTGTGTTTACTACATGGGACTTAATGAAATCGCGTCTCCTTAAACTGTACATCGTGATTTCTTCAATTTCTTCAAATAACGTATAACGAAATTTAAAAATCCTCTCAGGGGACAACATCGCTTCACCTCACTTGCAGAAGTCAAGGCGAACCGAAAAATGCGTTGTTTTTTAAGGAAACAGGTAAACTTATTTCACTAAGCAGTCAATGTGCCCTGCTGACTCAAGGGAGACGCTGGCGTCTGTTTAAAGTTCTTGACTTCGAACGTGTGCTTTATTCGACACTCGATAGCATTACTTTGTAAGTTTATATAACTCGACTGGTGCGCATTCGAAAGAAATGTTTCAATCGAGATATAAAAAGCGGAATATTTGCCCTATTATTAGTGGGTAACAGTATTGCAAACAAATGTGAAGAAGAAAGAAGAAAGTAAGCAATCAAATAAGGAAATAAGTAACCAAGTAATTTTTAATTTATCTAAATATAAACTAAGCCAAGCAGCTATGTTTAAAAGATTAACTTAACTGTGCAACAAACACAGATAAATAATTTCATTTAATTTATTTATTTATTTATCTTTACATTTTGTAAATAAATTTACTAAGTATAGATTGTCTGTCAGATAAATTACATTATATACTCGCGTGTACTGAAAACTCTGCAACACTTGAGAATTGAGCCCGCGACCAATGAGTTCTCAGTCACGACCCTTTGTCTATTCGACTACTCACGGTGACTAATTTAATTTCAATTAAACGAAAAACAAAGGATTTCATTTTCCTATTTGTTTAGGTAAAGAACCAACTGTAGGCAAAAATTATACAAATATTTTAACGAGGGCATTAAGAAGAAGAGTAACCTATTATCTCTACTATCGCGAGGGTAATTTTGCATTAGGCTTTCTTTCAATGTAATACTAGAAATAACAAAACGAAATACATAGATGTTCCAGTATTTTGTTCAAAATTGAGATTAGAATATTCTAAGGGACTTTTTGTGTATCTGTTATCGATAATAGCATTAACGCTGTTTATTAGCAGACAATTGTATGCTTGTTTATTTCATTTTCATCATTTATATCGGCACGGATTCTGTTAATCGTTTCTTGATATGACGTCGCTGTCTCTCAAACGTGTGCAAATTATAAGCATATATAATCTCTCCCTCTCTTCAAATACTAAATATTAGTGTTTAAAAGAAATGTTTTTATTTTCCATTTATCGTTAATTTATCTTAGTCATCTCTCTTTCAACGTAATAATGAAGCTGCCATTCACTCGAAAGAAAGGAAGTTAGCGAGTCCCGTCAATTCACTGGTCGACACATCCACTCATCTTACCACGAACTATAAAGTCAAATGAAAAATTGCGAGTTTACTCGACATCGTCCATTTTAAATGGATCTCTGATCGCTCGGGTAATTCGGATGACTTTTCTGCATGTTTTGCATTAGTTGAAACGGATTGAGTTGCAATTGCAAAATAAGAAAACATTTAATGTGTCTTGACTTATGCATATTGCTGTAATCGATTTTGAACCGACTTCAAAATAAACGGTAAAATTCATTTTGAGGATGCTTACGTCATTGCCGATTATTTTATTCGGAATGTAGTAAATAATACCTCATGAAGATGTCTTGAACTGCGATTCTGTACATAGCTTCCGTACATTTTTCAACAAATTTCTCTCAAGCAAAAAATGCAAAATTTAAGACCAATACCGATCGACGCCTAAATCCCGCAATTGAATCAGTTAAGGTTTAGGCTACCGCTTGGAAATATCATTCAGCAGATGTAGGAAATTATTCAGCAGATATCGTAATTCCTTGGCCATGAAAATTTTTCGACAAGGCTTTGTTTGGAAAAAAGGTGCATAATTTCGCATAAAAAAAATATTGAATGTCTGTAAAAGATTGAGAAGGATTTATAGAAAATGATAAGAGGCACGCTGTGTATAGTGTAATAAAAGATATTTTCATAAAAATTTTATTTCAAAGCATCAACTCGATGTCATATCATATTCGAAAGAGTTTAATTCTCACTTACTTAAGTTTATCGATTTTTTTGTTTTTGGACTTGAAGGAATAATCAATTAAAAAACCGCTGAACTTTACCATCTTGAATTTCTAGAAAGTTGCTTCCTATTTCGATTTCCTTTTTGTTTTCAAACGATATGTCTGATCTTAATTGATCAGTTTGTATGTGACAACTGTTAAATTTATATGTACGTACGTGCATTTGAAATGCCAATTGTAACCACATGCTGGCCAAACGTGGTTAAACATAACCAAGAGAAAAAAGGGCGAAAGCAGTAAAGGAAATATATTTACTACGAAAAAAAAAAACATGTAGATATGTAAACATATGTATAGAGAACCGTAAAAGCCACAACATAACTATTCACCACAATTACAGTATCCCTTTTTGTATATAAATGTATGCACGCACACATACTTATATGCGTATTTATGTGCATACATATCGCTTTGCTTTCCCTGTATCTAGCATGTTAAACAAGCCACACGACACAAATCATAATATTAAGAGGGAGCATTGGGACGAAAAGAGTAACAGTAATAACAATGAATATAAACTTGATATCATTCTTTATCTATTCATTTTTGAAATTCTCTAGGAACAAATTAAATCCAATCAAACAAGAGCTATTGGTCACTGAACAACACAACGACGTACATGATTTCTACATTACCCTCTAAAGCGATATTCTTTTTATAAGCATTATTAAGGTTCCATGACGTAGTAGTAGTAGCTTTGAAAGTTTCTAAATTGCTTTAATCGTCTTCGTCAGGTTCCTATTGAAAGAGGAAAGCATTCAAATATAAGGCTAAATTAAGACACGGTAAGGGCTTCGCTAACTAATTCAAAACCGCTAAAACCCTGAAAAGTTAGCACAAATTTTAAATATCCAACAGCTGAAAGTATTATTTGACGTACAACCCATATGCACGGTGGAGAAATGAATTTAAAAGAGAACGTTTTAAATGTTAAGAAAAACATTTTCTTTGACAACTTGGTAAATTATTTTCGTGAAATTTGATTCATAACCAAATTCCTTATGCAGGTTTTTTCGCCACATACTCTATTAAAAAGAAATTATTGGAGGGTGAAGTCAGTGGTGGAAGGCTCAATACTTGAGATTTTCGTTACATACAATGGAAGTTTCTTGTGCCGATAAATATTAGCTTGCACTGTCGTAAACGGCAAAGCATTTGCTTTTCTATTCTTCTTTCAGCCGTTCAGGCACCCAGATGCTTGTAAAGCGATATCAATCGACTTATTATTCCTTAGATTGGTAGCGGTTAGGTTTCTGGCGTTTGCCTACAAGTGATGACAACTTTTTGGAAAACACACAAAGTTTATTTTGCCGTCTAAATTCAAGATCATGTAAAAAGCCAACGGACTTTCGAAGACCTTTAATAACGAAAATCTCGCAAAACACAAAGATTTGAGTGTTAATGAAATTAATGGTAATTCGCTTTCATTAATCATAAATTAGAGCTTACTTAAAGATAAAAGTAAGTAAGACTTTGGTGACGATAGGTGAACGATGCCGCTGTGGTACGATTTTATTAGATATAAATTTCGAAAATTATTTGGGCCAAATTCTAGTTTCACCGTTATTGTTAGTGCATTGCACCCTTTGTAAATGCGGTGTCAATCGAAAAATAGGTCTTAAGTACTAATACACAGATATACAAATGTAGTTGCAACAATTCTGAATCATTCGCTGATCGGAAGTTTTGAATTTTGTGAAATCCCGAATAAATATTGAAGTCTTGTTGTCTCTTCCATTTGAAAGAAAGTTTTATTGTTTATTATCATTGTTATGATAGGCACTGAAAGTTTCAATATCTAAAGCTACGCTACTGAATTAATGTTGGCATTCCCATGTGTGGAATCAGTTGAATGTAATACATTATTGGTCCCTTCAAGTCAACACAATCCAGACGAGGAAACATTATCGAGAACAAGTGAGGCGATTGAACCGGTCACTAAACATTGCACGGTCCTTGCCAAGTAAAAGATGGCATAAACCGTTTTTAAATCACATCAAAAATGGGGCACATATTGCGACATCCATTCATTAGTTCGAAAGTTAGTAGCACTGATGTCGTATTTGCTACTTTTTAGTATATTGACCATATATTGCTCTTCCTCGTTGACATTCGCTTCAACCGATGACCTACGGGCAGCTTGAACGGCGTCTGCAATCTTAAGCGCTTTCTAAAATGTCATCTGTTAACGAATTAGAAAAGTTAGAAATCAGCACGTAAGACATTAGACTGTAACTTTTCAGTAGAGATTTATTTTACACAGTCTAGTCTTCTCGGAGTGCTTGGCGAAGAGCTTAAAATTTCAAGGCAACACTTTCTTTTAGCTAATAAATTTTTGTAGAAGATTCATGGCAAATTTGAAGCCAAGAGAAATTTGCATTGGCTTTTCTACTTAACTGCCTTGAACGACTTATTTTATCAAAAATTCAATTTTAATAAAAATGTTCACGAAACCAAATTAATCACTTTGTATATTGAAAGTACTTCTTGTGCTCAGCAAACAATGCGAGGCAAACTAGCGAGTAAACCTAGCGAGTAATTAAACTGCAATAACTAGAGGTGTGAGAAATCACACCTTTTGAAAATTGCATAATTGTTAAAAAAAGAAACTGAAACATAGAAATTGAAAAAGAAATAATATTCGATTAAGTTTCCATTTTTTCTTTAACACTCCTTTATGTAGAAAGTGTGTCTATTCTTGGCATAAATTGAAATTTTATAAATAAATATCCATACATCAAACCAACTCAAGCCAAGGTAGACGAAATACAAGTTCAAGGAAATAAACTTGTAGTTGATCAAAATTCGTCATTGTAGATTTGAACTTAAGGAAATGTTAGATACGAATCACTAAAGATCTTCAAATAATTCTCTTCTTCATGTATGTATGCAAAGTGTAGAGCAGAGTTGCTTGTAATAAATAAGAAAGATATGCAAAACATATGAGAAAAAATGGCAACACTGTTCAGATAAAAATTTAGGTTTCGCTTTTAAAA
>KK499840.1:0-172900 GCA_000688715.1 Glossina pallidipes
CGAAAAGAAGCACACTGTAGAACTTAATATGTGAAAAGTAGTACACTGCAGAACTTAAAATGTGAAAAGTAGCACACTGTAGAACTTAATATGTGAAAAGAAGCACACTGTAGAACTTAATATGTGAAAAGTAGCACACTGTAGAACTTAATATGCGAAAAGAAGCACACTGTAGAACTTAATATGTGAAAAGTAGCACACCGTAGAACCTATTGACTACATCACTCGAAATGGCCATGATAACAACAAAAAAAATTCTTCAGTGACACAAAAGTCAAAAATTATGTGATTATAATTTTGAGTCATCCCACGCAATAGGAAGCGAACAAATTCATTAATTTCCTATATATTTTAACTAGTGCTGGAAGAAAAGGAAAAATTGAAAAAAAAATTGGAAAAAAAACTAGCCATATAAGAATTAACTAAAAATTTAAAATTAATCTTTAAATAATTTACGTGAGCAGTTAATAGAGACCATGTTCTGTAGTTAACAGAATAAATATTGAATAATCCATACGTCAGTGTTTGTACGCAAACACCCATAGAAATAAATATTAAAAATATTGAATGCCTGTCAATAAATACAAAAAAATTTTGCATGAACTTAATTTAAGGAACAATCACAAATTAATTTTTAAATGGAAGATTCAGTATAAGACGCCTTTCCTTATCTCATTGGATTTCTACAGGAGTTATTGCCACAGAATTTATATTGCGTTCAGTAAGCAGACAGGCTTAAGCGGTACAGTAAACGATGGATCTATTTTAAGTCTTTCTGGGTGTACATGCGTCTGCATAAACTTAATATATCCTGTACAAAAAGCGGTGTAGGATGGAATAGCAAATCGAAGTAGAAGTTAACGACTTAATTGAGGGTAAGTAAAAGAAGAAAACCATATTAAATTAGTTATTATGCTAAGATTCGCTGTACTTTTAATTGATGATAAAGTAGACACCCACATAAGCCCGCAACGGCTACATCAATTTTGAAAATTGGAAGGCTTGGTTAAAAATATAGCATCTTTATTGTCCGACGTGTACACAATATAAGTTTCTTCATCCTCTTCGGGCTCAGAACCTCAAAATATCTCAGCTAAATTTACAATAGCTTGAGATTTTCAATTTCAATGCTTACTTTCAGATTCATTATTTTCCAGGGAAGAATAATGTTAATTATTGTTCCACTCTTGAATTTTATTGGCGAATTATTGTCTCCGTATTCGCTTTCGTTAGTTTCATTTCTTTCTATTGACTGATACACTGTTTCTGTTTTACTTTCATTAACTGCACTTTGTTCAATACATGTCCACATTCCATAGAATCGACTACCAAAGTGAAAGAATCATTCGTTGCAATGAAATGTACAAAGACTCAATTGTTGATAGGGCCAAGCAACAATTTTTTCATCGGCTTCTAACTGATCAATTATATTACCAGCAAACACTTATATGAAACCATACCAACGAATAAAATAATTAAAAAACGCAAACAAGATAATATTCACTGACGCTTAAAAGTTGCAGAATTTTCAATCTGTTGTTGTTGTTCCTTTTTCTTCTTTACAGATTATTTCAATTTTTTTATTATTATTCTTCTATATTTGACGGAGTAGCTATGGGAGCTTTGTCTAAATTTATTAATACGTTAATTCCTTATCCGGTTTGTTTGGATAGCCACACAACGTTTTTTTTCGTTCGCAAGGTTGTACATAAAAAATGGTCATTTTTTAACTTAGCCATTTGTAAGCTAGGCTAATAGCGTTGCCAGCTCTGTTGTATCATCTTGATCGTATGATATAATAATTCTTTATTTTCTGCTTTGATTTTGATTTCCGCAAAAACGGCTTTTGTTCAATTAAGTAAACAGTGGACTTTTGCTTGAATTTTTTTTCATTTAAGCAATCAGTAAGACAAAAAAATTAGTGCAACTTAGACATAATAATAAGATATTAATAAAAGACGCAGCTAATATCATTTAGAGTATATAAAATTTATATTTAATTTAATTATAATTTGATATTATTATTAAAGATAAACTTATCTGTTCTAAGGAGTTAAAGTCCTCCGCGCGTTAGAGAAGTCCTCCGCGCGTTAGAAAAATCCTCCACGCGTTAGAGAAGGCCTCCGCGCGTTAGAGAAGGCCTCCGCGAATTACATGATAAAACTAAGCATTTATGGTTAAAAGATGTTATTACTTTGAAATGTAAAAAAAAAGTTATATAAATAAATTGAAATTAAAAATAGTTGATCGGTGTTTTATTTTATTATATATATTTAGTTTAACGGTACAGTACTTCTTTATTTCTTCTTTTCAGGTTATATTATACATATATAGTATATATATAATATATATACATATCATATCTTATATAATATATATGTATAGTATATTATAAAATAATTTTAAAATGGTACACATTCCCCACGAAGTATTTAGCGACGTATTCCAGATGTACCCACAGTTCTGGGGACTAGGAGGTGGCCGTATTCGCTGGGAGGTAGACAGGAAAGAGTTGGCTGACATACAGTTTGACAAAACAAACAAACGTATAACAGTAAAGGATGTAAAAATTAAATGGTGATCGATTAAAAAGAGCCTCAATCAACTAAACACTTCGGAGGGGACTAGCTGTACGACTTTACGCCGGCCAGGAAGCGTCCGTCCGAAACTCCGATAGCAGTAGCAGCGGCGGAGTTACAAGCTTGAACTCCGATAGCAGTAGCAGCGGCGGAGCTCCACCTGGCAGGGCCAGAAGGCGGTGCTAGCCGAGGTGAAAAATCATTTAAAAGATACCTTTCCAGTGGACCTGCCAGCGGTCGAAACCTTATTAACAATACAAAACTTTGAAGACTTAATGGAGGAGCTGCTAGAGGCATACTCTGGCATAACAATGGAGCCCTACAGGATAAGCCAAGACCTCTTGGAGAACTTCTTTTGCATGATGGCGCCAATGCACAGAAAACGCACCTTACCGGCGGTGCAAATAACGCAGCTGATCCTCCGGCTAGTGAAAAGCAGATGGAATTTTAGGGAGGAGGCTGCAGAACAGACGACAACTACCATGTTACAGACAACATCTGCTACGTAATAGAAGGCGAAGAAGAAGAAGACTTTCCACCGTACGACCTGAATGGCGCGGTATTTGGCGACATAATGACCGGTACACTAAGTGGCAAAGAGGAGGACTATATCACGCTGCTTACGAGCTACGTAATAACCAAATATATAAGTAAGCAGTTACGATGCGGCGCATGCCTAAATGACTTAACGCTTAGATGGCATTGTCGCCAAAGACAGCAGAAATTATATAATTGTCGAACACGAGTATCTGGAACTCGAGTTCCAAAAAACTCAAGTGTATAAGGCATTTAGCAACGTCTGCGACATACATATGGCCATTATGCGAAAATATATGCTGGAACAGGACATCGGCAAGCGCGTGCACGCGACATTAGTGGCACGGCTTACCTTCTTCCAGGAAGCAGGCTCCTGCGGACGGAAACCATCGCACCACATCCTTGGTAAGTATTTTCTTAAAATGTGATCAGTTTTTTTAGCAATAAACGATGTTTGTGTTTAGGATCCGCGGGTTTTGGATGCCATGTTACCTTACTTAACAAATTTTTATGGTAATCCCCATTCGCGCACACATGCGTACGGCTGGGAGAGTGAGCGTGCTGTTGAGAAAGCTCGTGAACAGGTTGCACATCTTATCGGCGCCGATCCCAAAGAAATTATATTTACTTCTGGAGCGACAGAGTCCAACAACATAGCGGTTAAAGGTCGAGCCAGGAAAAAGTTAAGCTTCTTTGTGCAAATATTCAAGAATAAAAAGTTCGTGTCCGATTGTTTAAGTTTTACGGCACTAAAAAGAAGCACGTTATAACAACTCAAACCGAGCACAAGTGTGTCCTAGATTCCTGTTGTGCCCTTGAAAATAAGGGCTTTCGCGTTACTTGTAGAGCCAAATGGTATTATTGATATGCAAAAGATGGAAAAAGCTCTCACACCTGATACCGCTTTAGTATCCGTGATGACTGTCAACAATGAAATTGGTAAGAAATTCTTGAATTCTATTTTGTGGTTTACAATATTTTTACGTCGGCAGGTGTTAAACAACCAGACGCCGAAATCGGTAAACTTGCATACTGGTTATTGACGGGTTATCACTCGTTGCCACTATCTTGCACAAGTCTTTCACCAAATTAACATCCTCCGCGTTCAGCAAGCCTATTTTAAAAGTTTCAATAAGGAGTGTTTGGACATTTTCTAAAAATTTTTTCATCTGTTTAGAATGCGAACACCATAATTCTTTATAAAGATTGCTGAACAATTTCTTGGTCAACAAGCGAAAGTGTTTCATTAGAATGTTGATTGATAGAAAGCTTTCTAATAACTCCTCTTGGTTTGTACTGCAATCGATGCGGTGGCAAATTAGGGAAGCAAAGAAAAACAAAATAAATGAAACTCTCACGAAAAATTTTCCTTTTGTTTTATTTATTTTTGCCGAGATTCACACCTTATAAGTATGTTATTAATATTTTTTTAACTTAAAAGGAAAAAACATGTTTTGTTTGTTTCTTCTATAGACTAAAAGATATTATATTAACTGTTTTGATACGAAAATGTTAAACACAAATATTTTTGTTCTATTCTTTCAACGACATATTTCTTTTATACTTCGGCGCACAATAACCTATCGGCTCTTATTCGGGTGTTAAAGTTGTGGGCGTCTATAAGTACCCAAATATTCACCACAATGCATACAATAATGACGTCGTATGTACAAGCGAAAGAAGAAATTTTTCATTACAGTTTTGCCGTATTGTTTACAGTAGGGGCAAGAGACTTCATGCGGTTCGGGGCCGACGGCAAAATAAACGGGAGGAGGTAATCGTTGCTGTGTAATCATAGCGTTTTTTAATGCTTTGCCTTGAAATCAATTAAAATTTTGTTTATGTGTTTATTATTTTTTTCTTTGTTGCTTAAAATGCACGATTGTCTCGAGCACGTACAATAAAACGTTTTCTTCAACTAAATGAAAATATATTTTAGGAAAATGCTGATAATAACATAGGCAAAACGACCACAATACAAGAGAGAAGAGATCATTTTCTTTTAAGAGTTTATTTAAGAGCAGAAAGCTTAAGGATTTTTTTTATTTATTTTTTAAAATGAAAAATGATATCAAATGTACGAAAATTGCGAAAATCGCGACAGGAATTCATTTATGAATGAATTTTCTCATCATTGTTGCGTCAGTTTTTTCGTTTTTCTATAGGGTTCTATTCTCATTGCTCGTCCAAAATAACAGCCGCAATTTCTGCAATAATGATTGCGATCGCTCTGTTTACAAGGTATTTTATAATCCATGCAACAACAACAGCAAAGTGTTCTGCAATAGACAAAGAAAAGAAAAAAAATTAATATTTTCAATGCGGGAATTTATTACTTTACTGTTTTGTATTCATACACAAATAGGCAGGCGAGGGTGCGATTAATTTCAGTTGCCCACCATTTAATTTCATCGACTACTTGACTCATTCCTTCCATGCTACAACTGGGACATTTGATTAACGCTGGCTCGTTGGTTAAATTCAAAAATGTACCAACCAAAGGCGTGGCAAAGTTATTATAGATTTCTTGTTGTTTTTGGGCTCGCAACATTTTTTCACTTGCTCTTCTTGCCTTCTCATCGATGACCACTTCAACGTTTGGCGGTGTTGCGTTCTGCTTCGTCTCTGTGCTGAGTTTGATCGTTGCACTCAATTCAGTCATATTTTAAATTTTCAAACTTTCTTTTCTTTTATATTTTTCTTCTTTTTATTAAATGTCTTCAAAAATTCTTTTTCTTTTTTACATTATTTCATCAAACATCACACGAGTACTAAAGCAAATAAATAAAAACACATATTGAAGGTTTTAGGCGATGCTGAGATGTGTGAAAAAGAAAGAAGGAGAGTGCTTTCCATAACACTTTGCTGAAAATATCAAGAGACAAGAGAAAAAATATAAGAGGTTTTACTTACTTAGCGAGATGTTTGGCTAAGTTTTTGCTTTGCATTCGTACCCGAGAGCGACGAGAGTGCGTTCAAAGTTTTTGCTTTGCATTCGTACCCGAGAGTGACGAGAGTGCGTTCAATATATTTACAACCTTTGAGCTTCAGCGTAACATGGGTTATGTTGTAGTTGGTGCCTGGAGGCACCTCCAGTGAAAGTTTGCTAAGGTGATTAAAGCGATTCGCCCATCAATCAATGCCCTTTAAAAGAACTAGATAATAAATTGCCGCGACTCGTCGATACTCTACCGTACTTCCAAATGTTTCCACTCAACTCTAGTCGAATGTACATAATTACTACTTCCCTTATTCTTTCAAGCCCTGCTGATCGTAATGCTCGCATGTGTAGGGGATGTGACCTGAGCAATTAGTCTAATATAAAAAAAATAAAATCGTCTACATGTTTATCTCTTCTAAATATTAAGAACGGGATGTCTCTTAACAAAGTTCGAACCAAGCAACTATTTTACAACGTTCATCGGCTTATAACATATGAAAGTATGCTAGGGCTTTATGCGAAAGTTGGTTGAAATTTATTGATTGCTTTCTGCCTCGGGAACTAGACAGACAGTGGTTTAATTCATTGACATACCTATTATTATAGATAGCTTTAAAACCCGTAACTGAAACGCTCTTGCTTGAAAGTTTAGCGCAGGTGAAGAGAGTCAATTGTAAAAGAGAAAAATGATAAGCAGCGATGATCTGCAACGTGCAGCTGTACTACCAAAAAAGCCGCAGTCTATGAAATTAACATTAAACGCAATTAGGTGTTTTATGTGCAGTTCATGCCACCGCCCTCACCGCTAAGCCGCAGGAACTAAAAGCGATTGTAAATAGTCCGTGGTACGCGAGATGTCCTGCGCTGCCAAAAGGCTTTGCTTTGATTTGCCGAACCTAATATGTTGAGTCCTTCCCTGGCACTATTTCTGATTTTTTTCAAATTCCACAAATGCACTAATCTATGCTGAAAACAATCTGACAGAATTTTTGATTAGAATACGAAAAATGTATTAAGGAGTGATGTGATGGTTACATTTTTCGTTAAATCTTAATAAGGACAAGTGTTTCCATACTATGGTAAAGTCATTATTTTTGTGATCGCCATGTCTGTAAGAGACTTCCTTGAAGGTAATAACAAGGTAATAGTAAGTTGGCAATGGATACCACATATTATTAATTTTATAAGCAGCTCTTTTCATTTTCTTTTGTACTTTCTAAGCCAAAGTTGTTTTCGGGCTACCAAGTAACCAAAATGTGTAGATCTCTATAGCAATAGTGAATAACATGTTTGGATATTCATTGGCGCCCAGATACCCCCTATTTTCCTTTTTGTTTAGTATTTTCAGTAGAGATGCTTTTCTTTTCTTAATTTCATTTTTGAAAGTAAAAGCAGATCGTGTAAAAATTAAAGTGTAGAGTAAATGCAGAAGGTAAAGACGACGCAAGAGCTGAAGAATTTAGAGAACGATCCATATTTGCTAGAGCTCCCAAGTTATTGTCAACTATACTTTGACATTTTATTTTCTCCTTTTTCTCTTCAGCCATAACAGAAAGTGGGCACCACGAAATGGAAGAGGAAAACGATCGATCCATATATGTTAGAGCCTCTAAGTTGTGGTCAACCATACTTTAAACTTTTTTTCTTTTATTGCGATTTTTTGTTGAGTGATTGTGATCGCACTTGCGAGCGAAAAAGTCTTTCTATACGTTTAGGTATATAAACACTCCATTAATCTAGATGATGAGATCGCTGATAGAGAGCGTGGAGGAAAGAGAGCGCCATGCTGCTTATGAAATAAAATTTGGTGAATAATTATTACGAAATGAAGACAATGGTTTCCTTTTGCCATAACCTTGTTCATGTTTTTTTGGGGTAAGTTGCTTGTTTTTTTTTTTGATGTAAGTTGGTTGTTCTTATTTTTTATGGTGTAAGATGCTTGTTTTTGTTTTTTTTAGTGTAATAGGCTTGTTCTTATTTTTTATGGTGTAAGATGCTTGCTCTTGCTTCTTCTTGTTTTTTTTTTGGCGTAAGTCGCTTCTTCTTCTAGTCTTATATAGCAATATAGCTAAATTTTTACAAGCTTTTCAAAACTTAAGAACAATGGTTATTAAAGTAGGGTTAAAGAAATTTTTAAGAGATTGAAAATTTTATAGGAAGTAAGAAATTTCCATTGTTGTTTGGAAAATGGGAAAATGTAGACTTCATTATTCCATTTGCAATGTATATTAATTACCATTTTTATGTAAAAATACCCGTACAAGCTTGCTACATCTCCCCCTGCATGTCTCCTAAACCATGAACTTATTTTTTCCCTCAAAATCTCCGTAATTGCTTAAGCAGAAAAAACTTTAAAATAAATTCAAAAAGAAAAAAGCTTTGAAGAAAAAGCTTATATTTCAATAAACAAAAACGTATGCTTTTTTGCGAATACACATAAAAACTTGCAATATTTCAGCATGATCGGGTATACAGAAGAGTATGTTTAACGAAAAAAGTTAACAAAAATTAGAAATTTTATATGTCATTTTCAATAATATCCAATCTACAGCAGCATTGATGTAAAATTTACATTGAAAGTTTATCAAAACCGTCGACGAATTCCATGGAAACCTGATTCAATTTCGTCTTGCAATAGGAGGCATTTCTTTGTTAGAAGAAAGATGGCGCTCGAAGTTGATGGAGATTAAAGTTATACATTGTTTTCTTAGCTATTCCCATTAAAAATAAATTTTTGTTCGCAACAAATACTGGAATGGTGTACATTTTGTGTTAAACGATCAAAGATGTCGACAGAGGAAGACATTTTTAATGAATCTGAGAATCGGGGAATCAGACCTTCTGAAACTATTAAATTGAAAAACATTGGTTTTCTGGAAAAGAGATCAACGTTCTTCAATTGTCCAGCTTGCGAAGCCATTAAGCTGAGTGTGAATCGCCTACAAATGGTAAAGTGCTGGCAGAAATTTTTGAAAGTTTGTAAATTCCAGTAAGTTCATGAAATACTTTCGCGTCAATACACATCATTGCTTCTGTTATTTCAGCAAAATCCCATATTTCTGCCATTGCGATATCAATCATTATTGTAGCATATGTAGCATAGGCGGTTGTTATATCGGCCGTTGGATTTCTGATTCCGTCGCAAGGCTGCTTACGATATTATGAACTTAAAAAATAAGCCCACGGATTGCGCAGAGCGTATACAAAAAGCTAGAGATCGTATTAAAGAGCATTGTAGCGCAGACAAAATTAAGAGCAAAGAGCAAAAACTGTTAGAAGAGCAAAGAGGAAAGCAAGACAAAATTTTTTGTTTTATACATGAAAATGTACGTAACCACTTGCAACAGGTGGTGTCACCTTACAAATCACATTTGACGAATAAAAACAAGGTAAAACCTAACGAATATTAAAAAAATTTCTTACAAAATATTGCCTAATGTAATGCTTCCTTTACTTTTTGTCATAAAATAGCACAAAATTTAATTTGTTGATTTTCAAAAGCGTATTTTTCATGAGGATACTTACATAAGAGTTACTAATATTTTTATTTTTAAAGAACTTCTGCATCTACGTCGCTTATAAAATAACAGAAACGATATCCTATTATCATAGGGAAGAGTACTTCTTATTTACATCGGGAGGGCTTGCGAGGAGTCCGGAAATAGACCTATGTACCCCAAATGTGCAATAGTATATTTATACGTGCACTCGTTGGTGCCATTTTTGATCGTAAAATACTACAATTTTCTTAACCTTATTTACTTAACCTTATGCTATCTGATGGAAGCATATTTGAAAGGAGCCCACAATGAGGTGTTATTTGCTTTTAATGTCCTACATTCATTTAATAGGATAAAATACTATTTTTTACAGCTTTTTCTGGGAAAATGTTAAAAACTTTCAAACTTTCTGTAATTGAGGAGTAGTCGAGAAAATAGTGTGATTCGATGTATTTTTACTAGGAATTCTCTTTGCGCGAAAATTTGTAAAGGCGTCAAATTTAACCGAAATATCTTAAAAATTGTAGTTTGAAAACAAATATGCATATGCAGTTACTAGGCCAACAAGATGTGTAAGGGTTAAGTTATTTCTGCTTCAGCCTAGCTCAGCTGACTTTGTAAACAAAAAGAAACGCAAAAAAAAATTGATAAAATACAAGAGAAAGAAATATATGTGTTCTAAGGCTCGCCCATGGTGGTTAGTTTGCCCCATATGTCTGTTAGTCTTTTTCACACTAGTCCATCTGTTATGTCACAATCCAATCTGTTATTATACACGTATTACATGCAGCAGATACGAGATCCCTAAAAAAAGATTCGCTGTAATGCTTACAAACCTACAACTACATTGGATATTATAAGTATTAAGTACCCAAACATGGACATAACAAAAAAAACTGTGTGCATAAGTATTTACCATATTATCTTTATTTTATATATGCAATGAAGCCAAAAAAATAATAATTTTGAATTACGTCAGAAATATCAGAAATTTTATTTCATTGCAAGCACTTCTTCAGTCAAACATTTTTGTTTTTATTAAGGATAAGAAAAGAAAAAGTTAGGCAACAGAAGCGTACTCAGAAAAATAAGAATTTAAAATTGAACACAAACATACGATCTAGAATTTGCAAACTACTATAACAATAGCGTCCTTAGTGTGGAGATGTATTTTTGTTAAAATTTGGGTTCGATCTTGTTCGTATGAGAAATTTGGGTTCGGTTTGTTAAAGTAAGAGAGGAGGATAAATCAAATTAAGTGCAGTTCAAGCATGACCAGCTAATCTTCATAGTCCACACTTCACTTGCTTTCTCTTCCTACTTTAATATTTGTTACTGATTATAAAACTGGCCCCCTTTTATGCAAATTTCACGATTAAAATATAAGGGAATACTATTCATATATACATACTTATCTTAACATAAACTTACGCAGAGTTTTCCTCTTCGCATTAAACATCCTTTTGTCTCAACCACTCCTACTTGCTTCCACATATTGCATGATTTTTGGCGACCACAGCTAATTCCGAATTTAACTACTCCTGTTACTATTCATCCAAACACAAAACTAGTTTCTTGAAGAAAAGAAAATTCTCATTCTAATTAAAAATAAAAAGCTATTTGAAGCATATGAGTTATATCGCTTAGCCTTTTATATCGAAGCGTCCTTCTTAACTGCCCCTGACGATGTTTCGTTCTTGTGATCTGTAATTTGATTTTTTTTAGTTCTTATACGTGGTAAGATGTGAATTAGTATTGGTCAATCCAAACATATAAATCTGATCTGACACTATTTTTCACTTCTTTTTCCTATTTTTCCTTCCGAACACTTGGAACTTGAAGGAAACGCAGAGCATGACTGACTGTCACGCCAAAAATTTTATTGCTTATTTATGTAACAATTGACATTAATAACAAAAATATTTTCTCGTCGGAAATAATAAATTTACGCTTAAACTAACAAAATGTAAGTATGCGTTTCTTCTGCACAAACGTACGCAGTGTTAAGAACATTTGACAAATTAACAAAATTACCGAAGTTACATTTGCTGACCATTGCATGTAGTGCATTACTCAAATATGATGCTACGTAGAATTAATGTTCTTAATATTGCATACACTTATCTACGCACAACTGATGTTCTTCGCACTTTTGTATGTACAACTGATGTTCTTAAGAATACATGCACATACATATACGTATATATACATATGCATACTATTACATACTAGTTAGATTTAAGAACTCAAGACTGACATTACCCTGTAATGCGTAATTATATTTTGGCCTGAATGGCTTTGTATTACTACGCCGAATAAATAAGTAAATAAATAAATATATAATAACAGGTAGGTCTATCTACAATCCTTCCAGTTATTGAGCACGTCGAGTATAACTTCGAGGTTTTGAGATACATCTTCAATGTGCAATCACTGATTTACGCATCCATTTTTATATTAATGCGTTCATTAAAAAAATGCTTATCATAGTGTAAAATTGTTCACACAGAAAATTCCGAAATGCGTAGCGTATGAGTAATCTGATATGTTGTTATCAAACGCCTTGTAGTAAAACAACGTGATACATGTCATGAAATATAAATGAAATACATTCAATGTAAATAATGTGAACAAAAGATGAATGCTCTGAAAACTTTTCCCTCATCAGCTGATTGTCTTGCGATAAACCCGAAGACTTTTAACTAAAAAAAATTGTAAATTATGTTTACAATTTTCACCTCAAACACGTCTTATGAATAATTTCATTAAGCGAAGCGATGTAGGGTATTTAATTATGAGCCTTGGCCGAGTATAATGTTTTTACTCCTTTTGTAATAATCGAGAGAATCTTTATGATTGATTTATTTTAGTCTTTTTAAATGAAAAAATGTTTTAAAAAATCTTACATCCCGTACTGAGATATTGAATACAATATTTCAAGAATTTTCTTGTTTTTTCCTTTCTTTCTGTTGTTTTTAAGAAATTCACTAAAACATTTTGGGATACTCGGATAAATGTGTGCGAAAATGTAAAATATTCCAGGCTTGCAAGGCAGTATTTCCTTTTCGGATTTCGAAAGAATAAATTTAACTTTGTATTTATTTTTTGTGGAATCGTTTGAGAACTTTTCTTGTGACGTAGCGGACGTTTAACACTCAAAAATATTAAAAAATAAAGAAATGAAAGAAAAGTATAATGCGCAAAAATAATAGGACATCGCATTTGGTTTTTAAAATAACTGCCGACAATTCTTAAAATTAAATTAAGCAACTTATTTTCATAGGATGGAAGAGAGGCAATCGGGTCCCAACCCAAAATCCTAAGGGCAAACAACAAGAATTGCTTTTAAAGAGATTCAATTGAATCTACATAGCACCTATAAGAAGGAGACCACACAACACAGACGTGCTCAAGTGTTGGTCTAATCAAACACATGTTCAGGCTTTTCGTAATGTAAGGATCATCAAGCTCTTTGGACCACCTCTTTATAAAACCAAGAGCGGACCTAGCTTTGCTTAACGAGAGCTAAATATGCAAGGTAAAACGTGACCTATGATCAAATAGAACGCCTAAATCTGTGAACGAATCGACGTCCTCCAATTTGTGCGAATTTATGAAATATTGAATGACTTCCTTTTTGAGCAGGAAAGCTTGTTACATTTATGTAGGTTTAGTGTCATATGATTCAACGAACACCATGCAACTAAATTATTCAGGTCAATTTGAAGCTAATGTGATTGCGATTCTATAGAAAAGGAAGAAAAGAGTTTCACATCGTCAGCATACATTAAGATCTGGCTGGATTTAATCACAGAAGGCAAATCATCAATGTATAGATTAAATAAAATGGGTCCTAAGTGGCTCCCTTGAGGTACGCCTGACGTAACGGGGAATTCATATGAGATGATAATGTTAAACAAAACCCTGAATGGTCTATTGCGCAGATAAGAGCTTATCCACTTATGGTCAACCAAATCAAACGCTTTACTAAAATCAGTGTATATGACATCAGTAAGAGAGCCACTAGAAAAAGCTTTGAAAACAGGGCAAGTAAAGTCTAACAGATTGATGACCGTAGATCTTCCTTTTCGAAAGCCATGTTGGAGTGCAGAAATATATGATTTGATGGCAAAAGCCAGATGCTCAGTAGCGATTCGCTCGAACAGTGTAGGCAACACACTCAACTTGGCGATGCCTCCATAGTTCTCAACAAGTTGTCTACTCTCACTTTTGTGAATAGGAATAAGAAAACTACTCTACCAACACAAAGGGAAAAAACCTAAATTCAAGGACTGGTTAAAAATCTTTGAAACGACACTACATAATTCGACAGCGCAAGATTTAAGTACACAGGATGGAACTTCATCAGGCCCAGGCGCACAACTATATTTTAGAGAGCTCAACCCTTTAAAAACGTCATTTTCAGAAGTAACCAAATTAGGAATTGAAACCAAGTTAGTCATCTGATATGGGTAGTTTGCTGATAAATCGGAATTAGCAGTCGAAAATTTTTGTCGGATGTATTCAGCAAAGAGATTTGAGATTTCACTATCATCCGAGGAATCAGAGCCATTAAAAGAAACATGCGAGGGATATGAGGAAATTTTTCTTTTTGAATTAACAAATTTAAAAAAGTATTTGAAATTAACAAACAGGGAGGATTTAATGAACTGAATAACTGCAGTAATATTGGTGATTGAGCAAGTTAAATGCATGCCTTGCAGCTGAGTAAGCGAAATAGTCTAAGGAAGAGCCACTTTTCGAAAATTTCTTGAAAGCTCGTTTTTCCTATTCTTATAATATCTAATTGTCTTATTAAACCACGGGGGACACCTGCTTCGAGGTCAGCACTGCTTGATCGGGGCAGATGCAGCAATAGCTAGATTTAATGTATTGTAGATCGATGACAATAAGCTTTCCATACTTCCGGTTGAGAAATCAAGCCTCATATGTGAAAGATGATATTTTAGCAATACAATATTGATTTTATGAAAATCATAATATTTGCTTGAAAAGGTTGGATTTGGAACATTAAGGCAGTTCAACGAACCATCATGCTTGTGATGAAAGGAAATACACATTGCTGGATGATATGAATCCTCATGTAAACTAAAAGGTGGACAACGATTTACACTAATCTCAGGAAAATTGGCAAAGCAGAGGTCAAGCAGTGTATCATTACAATTAGCTAAGGGGATGTGTGTGTACATTTGTCCGCAAAGAGTTTAAAGACTGATTTACATTTTTTCCAGGCATGAGATTTGTCGTTCTGTGTTCTTATCTCACATTCAATTTCATTGTGCTTCGTTTTATACATTCAAAACTGGCACGCTATATTTTTATATGAGTGAACTAAATTATGGTCAAATAATTCGTTAAACAGCACAACAGCTCTATCAAATTTTGAAGTAGGAATCAAACGGCCAGAATTATCACTGTTACACCAAGTGACTTGAGGCAAATTGAAGTCACCCAATGCAATGACTAAATCGGTGTGTTTAGACTACTTGGCCACTTCACAAATGAGGGCGGCCTGTTTCTTATATATGGAGATATCAGAATTTGGGGGAATACAGGAACAGGTTATAAATAGCTGTTCATTAGGCATTTTCGCTTGAATGGCGATAAATTCAACGTCAGGAGAAGTGGGAAATTCTATTGAATTGATGCAGATATGGCAATTAACACACCGCCGCCAATGCTATTCAATTGATCATTTCTGAAAACCTGGAAAGAATTGTGAAAAGTTCCGACGAATGTTGATCAGGTTTTAACCAAGTTTCAGTGAAGGCCAAACAGAAAAACTCCGTGCTTACTGAGTTTAGGAAAGTAGGTCGAATTTTTGAATTTAGGCCGCTAACATTTTGATAAATGAGAGTTAATGAGCCTGAAGAAACATTTAGTTTTTTGAAGGCGACAGGACTACTGCATTAGGATTACGGGGTCAATCACGGGGGATAAATTCCATAATTAAGGATCCAACTGGCCACAATGGTTTATTTAACAACATATCAATGTTTTCCGTTGGAACTAGTATTTTAAAAGACGAAATTGCTCTAAATTGAGAAGGAAATACTAACACGCTTTAAATTGACTGTTGGGACTTACGCCGCCAGATAATTTTTTATGTTAAACACGGATGTATCAGGTGCTAACCTTGACATGAATATTGCCTTTCTGGAACGAACTGCCGTCAAGCAAATGTCATTGCTACTAGGAACAATAGGGTTCACGGCTGGGAGTTTTGAGTTGGACGGAATATAGAAGGGGTAACCACACTTGCACGAGCAGATTGCCAAGTTTGGTGACCAGCGTTCACACTCGAACAGCCAGGGGGAGAGGATGATTTATTTTGCTCTTTTAGGCGATGACGACTGAGTAGAATCAGTGACGCCACTGGACTTCCTTTTGAGCACACTTTTCATGGCAAAAACGATCACAAAGCCAACACGAGATAAACAATCTATGTCCAGTCAAAACGACAGAAGTGGATTATGAAGAAGAAAAAAAAAAGGAACAAAATGCAACAAGATCCACAGCACAAAAATAGTCAACAAATTTAACCAAACTTCTTCGTTACGTTGACACTGTAACAAGAGAGCGAAAGCAAAACCAAACTGCAAACATCAAAAAAAGAGAAAAAAAATAAACAAAATAAAAA
This sequence comes from Glossina pallidipes, assembly GCA_000688715.1. Taxonomy (NCBI): domain Eukaryota; kingdom Metazoa; phylum Arthropoda; class Insecta; order Diptera; family Glossinidae; genus Glossina; species Glossina pallidipes. The sequence goes on from KK499840.1 coordinate 16,219, forward strand.
AAATATACCAGAGCTCAATTTTTGATTGCAAAAACCAAAAGAATTAACGCGTAAAGACGCGTAAAGACAATGACTTATTCTGTACCGGTTAATACTAGGAAACCATATCGTCTTCTGATTTAGACTATCTATTGACGATATATTCAAAAAGCAAAATTCTACAGTCAAAAGAATAAATGAACGCTTTTCGTCAGCAAACTGCTTTTGTTTGTCCCAAATAGGATAAGTTATAATCAAATGTTTCAGAATATTTTTTCTAAGAAATACAAATCGACGTTTAAATGTAATGCTCGCATGATAAATATTTAGAGACATGGTCAGGGACCGACAATAGTTCAAAAGAATTCAATTGATATTTTGCTGCGATCGTCGTCCCCATTTAATGTTTTTCGAAACATTAGATAGTAATTTCACCAATATCAACGCCCTGTAAGGAAGGAAAAATTCCAAAATCAAACCGAATTTAAAGGGGTTTTTGCTTGCCCGTTTTCCTTTCTCCTTCAATGGTCCGGCATTTATTTACTATTTACCATTTATATTATACAAGAATAGTTCTATTACTCCAAGATTACTGCAAGTAAATTTCTTACAGTAATTAATTACTCCAAGATCACAATAAATATCTCTATTACTCTATCAAAAGCAAAAACTAAGAGACGTAACTTAAGGCGAAAGTAATTTTCTTATTTAAAATAAATAATTTTTAATTTCGTTGTTTAGAAAAATGTGAGATTGCCTTGGCCAAGGCTGCAAAGCCAGAAAATTCCAACCAAATAATTGCCCTACGTAATATTATCAAAACCTTGGTCGATCATATTAATAGAGTAAAGGACGAGCTTCACAGAAATAAAGACTTGGCCAATTTGTCTAAAAAATATTGGAAAAATGTGAGAGAAATTTATGCCTTAACAAAGTTGTGAATGAGATTCAAATCGATTTTACGGGTTGAAAAAGCCCGCAATTACTTTGTGGAAGAAATTGAAACAATATTTCCAGGCATCGATTCCCAACATTATTTCATACATTTCGTAAATATTCCAGACAATTTATGTAAAGAAAAACTCAAGAAAGAAGAACACAAGAAATTTTGTGATTTGATGGTGTTGTTGTTTACTCTCAAAAGCTTTATATGATAGCTTTGTCTCTGTTCTACATACATATTCTATTTCATTTACATACACAAAAGATTTTTGGGCAAATAATTGATTAAATTTTAATTATTAAAGTAAATCCTACATTGGTGGGTATAAAAATTAATTTTATTAATTGTAATTAATTGTATATAATTTTGATTTTTTATTTCCTTTTATATATATACGTATATGTAAAGGTTGTATTCGAAGATATACAAGTTTATTTTTAGATTCAATTCTTCTATTCACGAAATTCTTAAAGGAACTTAAAGTTGAAGTGAATAAAGTCTTTCCTTTATTGGCTTTAGTCAATCTTCGACATATCATCGCGATCTAGTTCACTTTGCAAAAGGGGCGAAAGCCATGCCAAGTGCATACGTTTACCAAAAATCTCTTGTAAATTGGCTTGTCAACTGCCGTTTCCATAAGGATACGTCCCCTTCGTCGTTTCATAGCAAACTCCACCATTCAATATCACTGGCAAATGATAAATGAGAAGAACGGTGCTATAAACTAGGGCAAGAACATTAAGATTATAAAATATTAACCTCAGATCAGACCACAAAGAACCGGTGAGAAACATTAAAAGTGGACGCAGCATTTTCAGCAAAGACAACCAGTTAAGATATATCTTTGCTTTTACACTCCATAAAAAGACGCTATTACAAATGAAAGCATAGGTTGATCCAATGAAGAGAAATAGAATAAACATAATGAAATACCCACACAGCAACCTGTGAATAGACAGTGATGGTCGCATCTCAATATGCAACATTTGCATATTTTGCAATGCCAGCTACGTGGTGGAACTATTTTTACGCATTTTACACACTTGTGCCAACCCGCGGCCAAAGGTTTATCGGGAACTTTTAGTAATCGATCATTAGAAGCATGAGCCGAATTCATGAAATACTTACCGTCTACGCTTGTATCCACCATTACACATGCTACAAAGTTTCCCGTAATGTTGAAAGTTAAAAAAACAGTCATAGCGAAAGTAAATGTATGTAAAAAAGTCCCAGGTGGATGAATGAGGGGCAACACCAACGATCATTTCAAAAATAAACACAATAGGCATAAAAACCCCGATTTAGTTAATTTAGTTGTAGAAATAAAGTTACGAAAAAAAAAAGAACAACAACAAATGCATGCACAGAATTATATTTTTAGCTTTTTCACAATATTCTCAACTTGACCAACGCTTTTTCACAATATTCTCAATTTGACCAAATCGACATAACGACGTGGCCACACATTTTGCCGTATTCTCATGTTTTATTAGGCGGACTCTTTGCATTACTCTCAGATGTTACCAAATTTATATTCGCTCTTCGAACTTACTCTCAGATATTTCCAAAGATTTTGACAGTAAATAAGTAAGTAAGTAAGTTTTCAGACTGACTCTTTCAACTACTACTCTCACGATTTTCACACAGCCAACGGCGTTCAGTGAAAGAGAATCAGAATCAATTTGCCAAGCTCAGTAGCACACACAAAATTGACTGAAATTGAAAAAAAAATTGAAAAAAATTAGATTAAAGTTAACAAAAATTATTAAATAAAACTCTAGTTCTAACTGTTTTCTAACTGTTCATATTTTATATACGATTTTGGCATTAACAAATACCAAGGGTGGCTTGCGTTGTTTAACCATTGCGTATTAGATCAGGAAATAGTTCCGACATGTATGAGCTGAATTGACTGTGGACCATATAGATAATACTCTAAACTGACTGTGGCTATAATATTTTGTGGGCGTTAGTTGGAACTTGGATATTAGAGTTTTTGCAGCATGCTCGGGCACTTGGGGCCTCTTGAGGCATGGTAAATGATTATACAGTGCATTGCATTGTAAATTTAATATTGGAAACCTTTTTTTACCACAGTTAAGATAATTCTTGGAAGTTTTTGTACAAATATAAATACATTTTCGTTATATTTTTACATTTTATTTTTTTATACAAAATCAAAATTGACAAAAAGCAAAAATGATTACTTTTTTTATAAATAATTAACCTGAAAACAAATTGTATTATTGTTACTGTATTTAGACTCGAATTTACATATCTTTCTGTTGCAGTTATGTGTTAATGTATTATTAATTATAAAACACGCAAGCTTTTACGTAAGTAGATGACACTTTATATTTAACAAAAATTAGGCTTTCAACTTTTAATTCGTGTGCTATTGGAGTAAAAAATGAGCCCAGTTAAGCATCACGGAGAGACAACGAGCAGAGAAAACAGCACAACAAAATGTAGCTAGTGCAGGTTATATTATTTACATAAAGCCATCATCGAAATCGTCATAGTCATTGCCGTATTTTTTATAATCATCAATGTCCTGAATATATGAAATAATAAAAATATTAATCAATCTTCGAGGTGCCTGCAATTATTATATAATAATGTAATAAACACACATTAGTGTCTGCTCTTATCGTTGCTTTATTTTTGCCTTTGCTGGAAGATTTTTTCGTATTTTGTTTTTCCAATTTAAGCTTTTCCGAATGTAGACTATCAACAAAAATTTTAATCTTTTTTAATTCGGCAGGCGCAACTGTCAATAAAAATGGATACTCATATTCGTCATATTATACTGTGCCACTTTGAGAAAGGATGGAAACCAGCGCAGTCATTTCGCGAATCAACGAAAGTCGATACACGGTATAGTTTGCCCGTTTCAAATCTGACGATACTCGCTTCGAAGATAAGCCAGGAAGAGGATTTTGACGACCAGCACTTCTGGCAGACGTGGAAGGGGACGTACGCTTGACAACTCGAATGCTGGCCTACAACATCAATGAGGACCATTCAACCATCATTCGTCGACTCAAAAAGCTTGGAAAGTTGTAGTAGATGGTGAGTACGCTCCGGTTTAATCATTTAAAAATTTTACTGTTCAATTTTTATAAATAGTATTCAAGAACGATAACATCATTTGTAAATGCCTGATAATTATTTACATAAATCAGATTCTTTTTTATGACCAATAATTTCCAAACGAAATCGTTTCAGAATTTTATCCTGTGCAGCGCATATATATATAAAAAAAGAGAAAGCTAAAGGGCAAAATAACCTTCAACAAGAATTTCAAATAAAAAGTAAAAGTTTTATTAAGTATTTATGACCTGTAGGCATCGCAATTAAATCGCAAACAATTTTTTGTGTATAAATATGTCTCGTTCGGCTTAATGCCATAGTTTCAGATGGTAAAATAAAAAAATGAAAATAAAAATAAATAAAAACACTATTGTAGGACACTGCCCATTAATTAATACCCTGCATTGCCTCTCTTAATATAGTTACTTACACAACGACTGTTTAAAATAAGGCTTTAGATGGGAATACATAAAAAGGTGGTCCCGTTCGTTCTTGGTTCAAAACACGCCAATGTAATTCAAATTAAATTTCATCAAAATATAAGATTAATACATTCTTGCACCGCAAGTAATAAGGTGTAAAAAAAAAAACAAAAAAATATTTATATTTAATTAACTTTAAAAAAGGAAATTTTATCAATTCTTGTCTCCTCCGAATCTAGACCTGAATATCCGAGTCTTTCGCCGGCATTTGCCATGGTAAGGGAACATTAAGAAGTAATTCTGATTTTTGATTGAAAATTTATTTCATTTGGCAGCGGTGTACGGCATAATATGATATACATTTTTTGATTAATCGACATTTTTTTATACCCCACACCGTTTGCACTAGAAGGAATGTATGAAACGGAAGATCTTTTATTAGTGGCGTGAAGTCAGCCTAGTGTACGTAGCCCACATTTTTTTCTTTGCTAAAAGATGGGCTATCTTCATTTCGGTTTTTATTATACCGATTCAGAATTCTGAGTCGAACTAAATTCGCTTGCCCATCTGTCCATCTTATGTCCTTGTCAACAGCCAGAAATTTCTGAGGTATTTTTTTATGAAATATGATACACCTTTTTGAAGATGGTTTGGATCGGACCACTTTTTCGAGCAATTCTTCTAAAAGAAGGCGTTTTATGGATGGTTGTAGGACAGCGTAAGGCATTTGATGGTGGGCTGAAGGAATTTTATTTGTCGCAAGTTGATTTGGTATCTTCTCTACAGTTTAATGCTAGCAAATGTAGTTTTACGCCGAAGACGGGTGCATAGACATTCATTTTTTCTTGTGTTCTTCAAAGACTTCTTCAAAGAACAGACTATTTTCTTAAGCTGTTTAAAAATATGGTATCTGGCTTGATCTTTCCGCCCAGCCATAGCCGTCGAATTCACAAAAATTAATGTATTCAGAGCAACTTATGACAACATTTGAAACTAGACATGCAGCGTGTATTTAATAGGTGCTTGCCTGTATTCTGGTTATTTTTTCACTTGAAAAAAGCATTTCGAAACCTCGTGCTGGCCAAGCCATGCCGCATCGATCGAAACAAGTGGTAATCAAAAAATTTTTGGTGGTACAACGTTTTTTGGAAGTTTAGAATTTTTTGGTGGTATGAAATTTTTTGGAAGTGTAGAATTTTTTGGTGGTATATGGATATTATTGGTAAAAGTAGAAAATGAAAGATGATCAAGTTTGATTCTTTTTTTACATACGATTGACACAAATATTCCGCACTAAATCTTCTCCTTATATTCGGAAATTTTAAAGCTAAGCGTCGTACCAAATTCTTTAAATTCTTCTTTTGTTTGCGGATTGAATGCATCTAACACATCAGCCCCTGGTAAAATGCAGTTTAAAAATCTTTTTCTTCTTGAAGTTTTTGAAGGCGCAATTTTTCAGCAACTTTTTCTTCAGGTGTCATATTAGCTAATCGTTTTTCTTCAGCATCTTCCTGCAGGAGCTATTAGAAGATAAATGCGTGTATACCGTCTCATTTTGTTTTTTGTATTAAAAAAATTTGTTCACTATACGACACTTACCAGTAATGTAGCTGGCTTTATCGGCGTTTTCGTAGCTGTATTTATTTTTTGAACCTTTTCTTCGTCTTTTTTCTCTTCCTCATCTTCCCAACTGTCCTGCAAGAAACGAAAGCCTTTTTATGAAGTTTCTATGTTCTATGAACTCTTATTTATTGCATACTTTTGAGATTAAACGCCAAAATACGAAAATTCCTTGTGCTTTTCTGTATATATTTGAAAGTGATGCATGCGGTCGAGATTCACGTTTATATGTACATGTATATAAACATGTATAAAATTGCATTGTTTGGGATATTTATTTATATAAACATGCGTGAAATAGTTTGCATGTCGGAGATATTTATGGTCTGGGATATTTTCCATGGTAGAGGATTTGCATTTATTGTATGTATGTAAAAAGAAATATCAGTTTTCAATGCAAACGTCACTAAACACAACATGTGTCACGTTTTATTAGCTTCATCTTCGCCAGCCCTTTTATTAACATTACTTGCCACGGCAAGCTTTATAACGATGTTGGACTCGGCAGCATTTTCTAGAAAGTTCCCAAACAAATATTTCGCATTACATTATATTGAATAGAATTTTTTAAATAATTTAATTGCTCTACTTATATATGCAAATTTTTCTCAATATTTCAAACTTGCACGAATTTATTCACCAACTTCTAAGAATGAGTTTGCTTCTACAGAAAACCGTTATCTGGTTTTTTCCTTTACAACGTTTATAAAAAAAAGTATCATGTGTTGAAAATAGACAGCGAACAGAGTTGCGTTCAATTAATGGCAACGCTTTGAAATTGTGAACAAAATGAACATGAACCAAAAGAATACGAAATGTTTGGTAAGTTAGGTCAGTTCCCGTTACAGTTTGAAAATAATAAAAATCCATTCTACGACTTTCAAATATAACAAGAAGAAATGCGTCAAATAAGAAAAGGTCTTTGTAGGACTTTCAAATATAATATGAAGAAATGCGCTAAATATAACAAATGTGTCCTAGGACTTGTACATTATAAACGTAAACATAGTTCAGATCAAAATCTATTTGGTTTTTACAATGAGCGAGAGGAGATGATTTGTGACTATCAGTCGGTTGTGAAACGCATTATTATGGGAGATGAGACTTGGATCTATGGCTGCGATCCCGAAACTATCGACCAATCGCTCGAATATCGTGCAATGGATGAGCCAAGACCGAAAAAGAGGCGTCAAAGTCGCTCAAAAATCAAAATACAGTTTTCTTCGATTATAGTGGTGTTGCGCACTATGAGTTCCTCCGACCAAGTCAAACTATATGCAACGAATATCAAGAGACCAAGTCAATTGGCTTTTATGACTTGATAAAGGTTTAACATATCTGTATTTAGCTATTGCATAAGTATGATAAAAAAGAAAGGATAAACATATTAAATAAACTTTAAAATTTTTAAAACAAGTTTTACTTACTCGGGGAACTGTATATACCACAATATACAAATTTTTTTCAAAATTGATGACGCTACTATAGCCAGTAGTATCGATTTTGCGCAAACAACTTGCTAGTACGCAGAAAATTTCAAGAATTAAAGAAATAATATTTCTTGTATTAGAAAAATTCTTTCAGCTCTATCCCACTAGAGACGGAAATTCATTGAAAGCTCTCTCATTCTCAACATATGGTACTTTTTTTATAAACCATGCGAAAGAAAAAACCTGCTAACGGCTTTTAGCTAAAAATCAAAGCCATTTCACAAGTGCGCAAAGCAGTTTGACAAAGTGAATTATTGCGAAAGAACAATTAAAAAAATTTAAAAAATTAAAAGAAATTTAAAAAAAAGGAGTTTCACTATAACATTTTGTTGGAATTATCCAGATATACTAATAAGAGAATGCACAATGTCTGTCTTGCAAACATTAAAGAAAAAAAAAACTATTATTAAAAACACATTTCTCTTAAGGTTGATATATGAACCTTGAACTTCTCGAACTCCCGAACTTTTACAATTATTGCACAAAGCTCCGATAATGCTTAACGAAAATTACTTGAAGCTATTCACAAGAAAAGGCCGGTGATCTGCAAAGACAACACTGCGAATATTTATATACTTATCTGCACTTGAAATATAATAACGCTGGCGATTATTTAGCACATCGTAACTTGTATGTAATAGGTAGGCAGAAATGAACGGGCGAAAGGACTGTCTTACTCTGTCTCTCTCCCTCTCTCCCTCTCTTTGTTACTCCTCTACATGGCAAAATGAATCACGGAGAAGTTAGAGAGCTGGAAAATTTCTTTTTTGCCAACCCAATATTTAACACAAGCGAATTGGTTTTCTTCGAAACCCCAAAATATAATGTACAAATTTATTTATAACATATATAATTATATAAGATTCATGTACATGTGAATGTTTATGTGCTACACAACATCTTTATTAAAATAAACGATTATATACAAAAATTTCGAAAGTAATTTTGAGAAATAATCTTTCATTTAAATGAATAAACCGATCAACTCTTTACGTAAAACATAGCGTTTGCAGCAAGGGCACTGGCGTTTCGATCGCAGAGCTCGGCATATGCATTCTCTGCAAAATATATGTCCACAGGGAGTAGTTGTGGGACCTGCAACTGATGCCAGGCATATCCCGCAATGTATTCCTATTCGTGATGAAACTTGGGCGACCTCGGGTTGGACAAAATCAGCTGAATCTTGCATTGGTGCCGCTTCTAATGTTTGGTGATTTCTGTTATTATCATTAGGACTCATATCCCGTCTACTTCGATTGTCGATAGGTCGCGGATGCCTACGAACACTACCGCTTTCATTTCGATGATACTCTCTGTATCGGCCACTATGAGTAGTACTGTCAGCACTGCTGGAGTTTCTAGAACGCGTGTCGCTGTGGGAGCTTCTAGAACGCGTGTCGCTACGGGAGCTTCTAGAACGCGTGTCGCTGCAGGAAGAATCACTACAGCTGTCACTGTCACTATCACTTCCCGAATTTGATGCAGTAGACATGCCTTAAGAATGCGCAGGCAATATGAAGTTAAATTCGTATAAAATATTTTAAAATTAGCAAAATAGAGTGCTATAAAGACATCTTAACATAAAACGTTCCAAACAATATCGTTTATATTTACGTCTACTAATGGATGTTGGTCTCTTCTTTTAATCCCACGGTAACATGGTATGCGATAAAGTGCGATATTTACCTCCACACCGCATAATAGAATATCAGTTGTAATATCTGCTGTATGGAGACGTAGGTTGCGTCCTCGAAGCCAAGCTACCTTAACATGATACAAACAACTACACTGAGAATGTGCTGTGGCTTGTGTAGAAAATACGTCAGATGTAATATCCACCCCACATAAAAAAGTCTGTCGTGCAACTTGATAGGAAGGTGATAGTGGAAAGAAAAAAGATGGTTTGCAGGTGAAAGTACGCAGAAATAGCAAACGAGGTAGAATTATTCTGCGCACATGCCCTGGACACGAGGGCTTACAAACGGGAGTAATTAATCAAGGGCAGCAAGGAAGCATGGATTTCTTTCTTTCGCAATTTGTTACCGGTACGTGGTTTCGGCAGTGTCTTTGCAGATTCGATTACGATGACGATTCCACTTGCCGCTGCTGTTCCGATACATGCTCTGTTTGAATGCCCACGATTAAAATTATACTTTACAAAGACCCTTCCCGACTTTGGGAAATGCTGTAAAGAGTGTATTCGCACAGTAGACTGAGGATGACTACCTTTAGACGGACAATTTGAGCTAAAGTTCCCTGCATTATACTTATTGGCAATTGTAGGAGGATTACCGCCAGACGTGAAGGGGGTGGAGGAGCCATACTGACTTTAGGCTGTGAGTACTTTCCTTGTCCTTAAAAAAAAGGAAAAAAATACATCCATGCACACGTATACATTAGATACGTTGCCTACGAGACTTATCAAAACCCATTTAGGAAACCCACACAGTCATTGTAATGCAAAGATAGATTGAATCAACTCATAGGTATATTCGACATCCATACAAATGATAATAGCACAAGGTACATCGTCCTAATGAATAAATAACGTTAATGGATGTAACGGTTCAACGAAGATGGCAGCGCGCTTCGCAGAGCAATCATTCCTTTAATTGTGATTTAAGGTAGCTTGGCAACCAAAGAGGTAACTGATATAATGCAGGACTGAATAGATAGGCAGCAGGCTTAGTTTAGCCATTACCCCTGAATGATTAATAGGGTACCTTCCATTACGCCGTTCGCACGCTTAGCATGAAAGTACGAGTGGATTAATTATTGGACTTCACTGATAGAAGGCTACGCTATCCCTAAATGACTATTTTGATAGTTAAGCCAACAGACTTGATCGCAGCATCGCCGTGGTTAAAAAAATTAAACTTCAACAAAAATAGGAGACAGGGAAAACAACAAGCAAACAGAAGGTAAAAAGTAAAACGATAATTCGAGATTTCGACTAAGCGGCCGCATCGCTGTGCTTAAAAATAATTTAACAATTTTTCAATTCTAATCTAGATTTTCTGAATGCAAATGAAAGCAAGATTTGAAACGCAAATAAAGGTTCAATTATATGTATATAAATAAATTTCTAGAGGGAAGTCGCACATGGCTCGTCAAGATAGTTGATAAATTTCTAATGTCTTGAAGCTTACCTGATTCTCCTTTCGAATTTATGCGGAAATTGATTATCTGGAAACGTGCAGCGAACTTTACTTTTACCCACCAAAAAAAAAAAAAAAAACAAGAAAATTGTATACCTTCTTGCTCTTGCTGATTATAAAAAAATGTGCTACCACCAATATCGAAAATATTTTTCTAATTTAAAATTTTTGTTCGTTTAGGAAAATACCAAAAAAATCAAAATAAAATTAAATGAAGAAAGCGAGTAAGAAAAGTTCGTTTGGGTAAAATGTCAAATTGAACTTTTAGTAGGGTAAGACAAAACTGGGCGTAATCATATAGGAGAAATCTAAGCTTTTTGGCAAAAACGGCTTAAAGCAAAAGCGTAAATAAAGAAAGCGAGTAGAAAAATTTCATTTGGGTACAACGTCAAATTGAACCATTTTGTAGGGTAAGTAAACGAGGAAATGGAATGACAATGATGTGGAACGAGAGCTGTGGATAATCATATAGGAAAAATGTGAGCTTTTTGGCAAAAACCGCTTAATGCGAAAGCGTTCCAACTATCCTCTTATTAGGATCAACGAAGTTGTAAAATTTCTTTGGATCGGTTAACGAATTATATTTCATGACTTAAACACCAAAAATCAGAAAATGTGTTCGTTTTTGAGGTATTGAACCCAAGCGCCGAATGTATATTATAAGTTTACAAGACAGCCGCTGAATTTATACTTTTTCAGTAGTCTTCCTTTCCTTTTTCGTAAATAAATCGTTCAGTTAGGTGATTGTGGATTAATCAGTGGCCAGGTGAAGTAAACCTATTTTGGTCGAACCATTTTTGGCACCTTCGTAAGCAAAGAGCTGCTTCAGCCGCGCCATTTCCTATCGATCGAAATAAGTAGCTGTCGATTGAAGCAATCTCCGGTGAATGCGACAGACGAATTAGAACTTTCCACTTAAGCATTTTTGGAAAATTCTAATACGCCATACGGTACGCCATACCGTTCTCTATTTTAAGTATCAAAATCTTAATTTTTGAATCGTCTCGTCAGGACGGTGAACCTTCTGTGTAAGAAAATATTGGACGCTTGCTAAGATTTGCGTGCCATTTTAATGGGTTATAGAATTATGCACCTCTGTCTGCGTGCGACCGCGGTATGATGAGGAAAGATTGCGGTTAGAGAAGAAGTAAAGAGGGAAGTACTGTTTATGTACGTTCGACTTGAAAGTGAAAATATGTGGAACGGTGGGCATACTACTTCGGGTAGGAAATATCACCTCTGTTAGCTTTCAACCTAGCTCAGATTACGCCGACGTGCAAGAGCGTGGACGCTTTTAGAGACACTCTTGTCGGCCATTTGAATTGTGTTGATGCTGTTAGCATAGCCGTGTGAGAAAAAATGTTAACGACACGGATGGATTTTAGAATTTAAGTAAAACAAATTTTTTGACTCGAGATTGGTGTGTAGGTATGCGTGGCAGAAGAAGTTAGACCATGTTCCCGAAGCTCTTTGTATTCTCTTCTGTTAATTCTGGATAAATAATAGGTGAAGTATAACAAAACCAGGAAAAAAAGGAGGCTAGTGTTATTGAAGCGGAAAGGGGAAATGTATGATTAAGCCTGTATTGTATTCAATTAAAATTTATAGTGGCATTGGAACGCAAATGATTCAAACCAACTTTGAATTTCAAGCATCATATTCGAACGATTTCAAAAGCATTATATTTCATCAGAACCTCATAAAATCTTAGGGAATTGAAACCAACAGTGTACCGACTTCATTTTCCTGAACTTTCCTTTTCAGATTTTCAATTCCTTCGTTGCCACGTTACAAACTACTCTTTGTAAGAAAGGAATTGTAAAAATTGAAAATGACAGAACCGCCAAGTATAGTTTTTCATGGAAACCCTACAATTGGTTCCAAATCGAGCATGAACTTTTCCAATCATCTCATATTTGTAAAATACTTCAGGTTGATTGCTACTTTAATTTGAAAGCTTATGAGCACTGTTTTTCAAACGATTTCGCCCTCCAATCTTTCGGCTAGGAATTGTGCGGGTATCACGTATGAAAAATTTAATTCTCGTTGAGCTTTCCAGCTGTTTGGTAAAAAGACCTGAATGCGAAAGTGAAAGCTAATTTTCAGTTACGCGCATCTCCCCATATTTTGCATTATTTCAGGTTTTCTTTGTTTTCGACGTTCCGAATCTACCAACAGGTGGCGGTAATCAAATAACGACGCACAATAGGCCAACAAAAGTCGCAAATTTTGTGATTTCTTATTCTTCACCCTGATACTAGACTATGACAACACGAAATGCCATCTTCTTTAAGTATTTATATGCATGTATTATTTTATATATATTTTTAAACCTACTCTTTTTTACAAATAAAAATTTTTTTACTAAAAACTCGTCCACGACATTTTAGATATTTTCATATTAAGAAATAATAAAACACTTAACCGAGCTTACATAGAAAGCGTTACGTGGCAAGATTAAGTTGCATGCAAAGTACAAACACGAAAAATGGTTCCCTCTTTTGAATTAGTATTAATTGTCCTTCTTATGTTCGGAGTCTTTACATTCGGGTGGCAGCGCTTCGGTATCGATGCCAAGCTCATCGATATCAATCCCAGCTATTTTTGAGTATTTACGAAGTTTTTGTAATTTAACAAGCGTTTCGGGTGGAACTGGTTTGCCATCAATTACGACAGATGGTAAATGTTGCTTTTCCTCCTTTGTAGGCATGATTTCTACTTCGGCGCCACCGCTATTTTTATTATAAACATGGGTTCCTTGCTTCGCTGGACTGGTTTCATCGGTATCATTTTCCTGAGCATTTGATTTGTTTTCGACATATTCTCGATTAGGTTTAATGCAATTACAATCGCGATCGTATAAACCCAGGAATGTTTTACAATTGGCGCAATGTAAATATTCAACATTTTGTCCAGGAAAGAGGCAAGGCAGAAAGCAAAAGGGCCAACAGCCTAAGAGACAGCAAGCACCGCAAGTGTTATAAGTGAAACGCTCTGTACGTGTTTTAATCAATGGCCTCTTATTGCAGCCACATTTTGGGCAGTAAATCGATCCATTTGCTGGACGCCATTTCTCAATTGAAGTCCGATAAAGATTTCGTTTCGCCGGGGTACGTAAGCTATGAGCAGTAAGTGTAGTTGCTGGTGGAGTATTTATTTTATAACGTCTAGTGTATATCACTTTAGTCGCTGAATTGTTATCGTGACTACACTGTTTAATTTCGGGTAAGCTATCCACTATAGTAAGAAAGTATTTAACCAGTATTTTAATTCTTACGGCTTTACAAAGAGATCACTAGCACTGATTTTTACTTACATTGTTCAGATTTGATCGAGTAATGGGTCATTTCAATATCTGGAGCACCACCATTCCGAGATAGAAACGAATCTGATACAGTGGTGTCACGATGTGACGGGCGTAAACTTGGACGTTGAGATGTGGCTTTCGGTTCGCTACCCTTTCCCACAATTTCAATTTCTGGATGATCAGTTCGTATATGGTCCAAGAGCACGGCGGTATCAAAACGTGAACACTTCAATATTTTGCGGCATTTTAAACAACGCACATAATGTATTGCATTCTCTCCTCCATTTTTAGTTCCAGATTCCATTATACATGTTGTAATGGAGTTGTTTTTCTTTTTGTTCTTCTTTCAGTTATCCTCTTATTATTCTTATTGATTTTAGCCTGTTTCCCTTTCACAAAATTTACAGGATCATAGAAAAATTACAGAAGTACACAAAATGAAGCCGAAAAAAACTAAAACAAACTAAACTATTTTTATTTGTTCTGAATGAAAGAAACACTCCAAACATTTCAAATATTTGAATGATTGACTGATAGACACACTGACGCAATGTTGTAATTTATAATACAAGCGAAATTGTAAAACAGGCAGAAAATTAATCTCTGGAAAATATCGGACACAATATGGGGTTTATTTAATTTGAGTATTAGGCGTATTGTAAAACGAGAGGCGTTTTCGAACGATGATGAAATCTTCCGCTTTAGCTTGACGAATATTATATTGAGTTCACTTGATGGCGCTCTTAGATTATAGCGTGGATGAGCGACCGGGACACAAAGATCATTGCATTAGAAATTGTTTTTTTGGAGCTTCAAGAAGATCACTAGAGCTTGCTGGTACCTCAGCATTAATAGGATTACCTTCTATATGAATTGTCTTACTACCTGGGGGCGCGGGCTATAACTCGTCACGTTATAACGTTGCGTTAGCGGACACATTTGGTTAGAATTTTCACGGCAAGTACCAATAGGCACCTGATCTTTTCTAATCTCCATAGAGAAGCTATCGACGGTGTGCTTAAGCATCGAAAATCTATGATAAAAGATTGGTACAGTCGTTCAGCTAGCTTTTAATACCCAAAGCCAACGGAGAAAAAAGGAACTTTATAAAATTATTTGTAATCTGGTTAAAAGCTCGCAAAAAGAAAAAATATATGAAAAAAAAGGAGAAACGAAAAACATACATTTGTCGTCCTTTATATATTCGTATATATCGTCTGTAACAGTTATGTCCCTTAGCAAATATGTATGTCTGTTCGTTACGATTCGACTCGATCTCCTCGTTGTAGACTTACCATTAGCTGTGGTAACATCACTCTTTCGTTTCTCACCAAAATCATCACAACGGGGTTTTCCTTTGTTCAATGCATCACAAAATAAAGACAATATTGAAAGAAAATTAATTTTAAAATAAAGCAGAAAAAATAAATTAAGTCGTTTAAAATCCCTATGTGTTAGGCAAGAATAACTTAGCCGTACTGCTAAGTTGATTAAATCATTATAGCGCACTTCGCGATCCATCCATCCATGTCCCTACGTCATAGCACAATCATCAACAAATTCGATTAAAACTCAATGATGAATAAGATCAATAGGTATTGGATGTTCGATGTTCATATAGAGCGGCCATATAAGCAAGTTTTCGCGGCATTCGGATTCTAGATAAACATAGGCAGAAGGGTGTGTGTCGACGTCCATGATAATCACGTTTGCTGCTTACATTATGAAAACAATTTCTACCGAGACGATGCAATTTCAAGCATAGGGAAGGAATATGCATTCATTTTGTCAAAAACTTTAGCAACATCAGGAAAAAAGCTTTAGAGATTCCATAGAGGAGCGTTCATGCTCGTCTGTCTGCCTGCCTTTGCACACGTTTGTCAATTCGTGTACCTGTCCGTCCGCTTGCCTGCCTTCTTATCTGACTCTAGTAGGCATCCTTCTGGTCACAAATATGAAGACATTGACTTCAAATTCGACAAAAGCACTCGAAGTTGTTACTCGTACGTTGGAATTGAATATGGGTCAAACCTTTCAAAGCACAAAAAATGGATTTTTTTCTCATTACTCATAAGCTGCAACAATAAATATTTGCCTTTTCTATTTTGATATAGAAGATTCCGTAACAGGTGAAAGTAATTTTGTATTTGTTTTCTTTCTTTTTTGTAAAAAACAATCTGACTATTGCATACCCTATACCATTGTGCGTAGTCGCTCGTTTTGGTAATAATACCCCAAAATTCATTATTTCACCGATATGATCCGAATTCACTATGGTTAATCTTTCTGCTGAAACGTTAACGCGAATAAGTTTTTTATCACAAAATATTAAAAATTCACCCTTTTCCCGAACGACTTATTACTCATTCGACATCTTATATGGAGTGGGGCCAGAAAATAGACTCATGTGGTTCAAATTAAGTTCACTTAATTTATTTATTTAACGTCAGTAGACGAAATTTCAATTGACTACAAATTTACACAGACAGACCGACCGACGGACAGATAGGGCTATAATTAAAAGTGGATCTATCTTAAGCCCTTCTGGATGTGACACACGTCCGCCCTACTTAATTAATCTTGTATCATAAATGGTGTAGAGCATAACAAGTAACGACTATACATGTGCTACAAACGTAAACGGTGGAGTTGTGCCTGTACTCTGAAGTAGGCAAGCACCATATTAGAATGGCAAACGTAATATAGCGACTATGCGATGATCCATTGAGATTACAAGAGTAATTTGCAACTCGATGGCCGAATTCACTCAGCTTGTTTTGTTCCTACACGTACTTTAAGATCCTCATTCTATCTGCATATATTTGTATATTGTTATTTTCTATCTGCATATACTAGTGTATTTTTTATATCACTCTAGTACATTATTCGATATTTAACGTTAGCTAAACGTGGCAGGCTTAAAATCGTCTGCACGACACTGTCCAATAATGTACTGCCGTACGAAGGGAGGTGGGACAGGTCAGCTGACATATCCCTAGTGTGGCTAAATTACCGATTGGCAACACCAATCTGATCGTAAGGGAAGCAGAGGATAACTTCCTCTTCCTGCGGTTTCTTGACTGAACCGCCGTAGGGGTAAGACGTAAAGATAAAATAAAATGATAAACTTTCTCGCGACAGCTGCGGAATTCGTGTTAATCAGGACAAAGACCGTCCGTACCGTCCGACGATCATCGAAAATAAGACATTTTAAGCTAGGATAGGATCCAAAATATTAAATTTGTCTTACTACATTGGACTACTGAAATGAGGAATGCCAGTATTTTTATTTAAACCATAGACCAAAGGAACGGAATAGACCGGAGGTAAGAACGAATGGAACCCCAGCATTATTAATACGGATAGGAATTTTTCTAAGCAAGAAAGAAAAATCAAGGTTAGATATACCACATAGCACGACCTAAATCTTTACAAGCCAGCTTTTTTTGCTTGGGTCAACCGTAAATAATTCGCTTGCTAACTGACGCTCATTATTTGTTTTAGAGGAAATCTTGGCTCATATGCTTCTCAATTTTTTTCTTCTTTCGCTTTCAGGCATTGACAACTAGTGACCGCAGAAAGTCTAAACTCGAAACATCCTTCGGCCTTTCTTTATTAGACTTTAGTGCCAATAGAGGCTTTATTCTATTTCCCAACAAAAGGCTGGCTGCAAAAGCTATAAGGCCGTGTTTCTAGCCCAATTCGAAGTACATCTTCTTTGTATAGAAGTGTTAGTAAATATTTTATGCAGGGATGAGAGTAGCATTACCTTTTACTCATTTACGATAATTTGCTAATTTATAGAAATTGATAACTTGGGCTTATCTGCTTAATATGAAATAAATGAATTAAGGTACCAATTACAATTAACGACGTTGGGCCAAGTTGTGACGTCTTGGCTTAATTTAATAGAGTAGGTGATAAGGGTTGAGGAAGCAATTGTCTAAATTAGCGTATTGTCATCTTCATTACGCCCTACACTGTTTTTCGTACAGGCTACATTAACACTTAACGAGCGAATGCCGGCATACTCGCGACATTATAAATATTCTAAAAAAAAGTTTGTTATCGTCATTTTCGGAGCACTATGTGTTAGAAGAAAGCGGGACGGCGTCGTCCGTACTTTCGTGCTATTTTATTTTTTCTATCCACAATTTAAATTTATAAAATATGGAAATAAAGCATTTAATTTCTTAAAAAGCCGCGGATCCACTTTTGTCATTGTCGTTATTTGAGAAAATGGGCTCGTTCGTTAAGGGTTAAGTTTGTGCGAACGTTTGTAGCATGCAGAAGCGCTTAAGATAAACCCTCCCTTTATTACACCGATCGATTCAGAATCATTTTCTAAATCGATCTAAGTCTGTTTGTCCGTCTGATGTCTGCCCATGTAAATTTGTGTTCAAGCTACTTTTGAGATATATTCAAGCTATTTTGAGATATACGCTGACGCGTTTTGATCCAAGGACGGACGGAATGGGTTGAATCAATCCAATTTTTCGACCCCTCCCCAAGTTACGCTCTATGTTGGAAACTCATTATATGGAAAAAATTGCAATTTTTAAAATTTCTCGATAAAAATGGCTGAGTAACAGCATTTCAGCATTCTAAACTAAATTGGTATGGAAACTTTGGTCTGGCTGGGGCAATTTTTGAACGCTCTCTCATCTAACGAAAAGTGATGTTCATATGACAACAAGGTCTAATTTCCAATGCTTTATGATGAAAATCGGATCATAACAGTAATTTAAGACAAAAACCTAACTGTACCGAATTTGGACAATTTTTGGATCGCACCTTAATTAAGATTTTCATGAAATTTAGTCCCTTGTAGGGCAGAAAAGTCTAAGTTTTAATACGTGATGATAAAAATTGACCGATAATAGTAATTTTATACAAAAATAACAATTGTACTAGACAATGTGATGTAGCGTGGTCGGCCTTGCCCGACTATAATGTTCTTACTTGTTTTGAACAATCTGCAATTTTTGGAATGATGATCAAACTAATGTGTGAATCATTATTAGAAAATAAAATTCTGTTGTCTCGAATGTTTGGTTGTCTGGTTGTGGTGCAGTTATATTAATATGAACGAGTCTTTTCTTGAATACATAATCAAGCAATTCTTTTGTCCTAAGTAATTCACTGGATTATTTAAAATCAAAATTTTACAAATGAAAAATTATGTAAATCGAAAGGTAAGTTTATTTGTTTGTTTTTACAGATCTCAATATAAGTAATCAATTCCTTCATAATACATTTCCTTCTAAAAATACTGATGGTAAGTAATAATTGTTTATTTCTTAAAAATTTCTTAAAAAGCTAACCTTCATGCAATAAAGCAGTTTAAAATCTATATTAGATCTTCTCATCATCATTTCATTTATTACTAAAATTTCGCAGTCTATGTAGGTCTTGAATTTATTCACATTCTCTTCCCTTCCCTTACATGACTAGGTTGTACATGTACTTGTATCTAATTTATTTCATAGTATGGTGATTATACACTATGGCGATTATACTAAGAATGATTTCTTTGACTTGATGAAATCATTTCGCTTGAAACCATTGCCTTTAAGTCTTCAAATGATCAATTTTGACTTATAAACACATTATTTCGGCATGCATATGAAAACATGTTGAATAACGAGAACTAAAATACAATTAAATTATTTAAAACCAGTTAAAACAGTATAGTGAAGCATGGCCTTACACACTCTAGCACTCCATCACACAACGAATTTTCAAAATAAGGTTTTATGTATGAAGTGGTCAAAAAAGTGGTGCGTCTCGGAGTCGGATCGCTACCGGTCGAAAAGATCCAAAACAAGTTCATGTCCTTAGGCCAAAACACGTTCATGTTCCAAATTTCCTCAAATCGCCGAAATTTTGCGGTCTGTAAGTTGAACACAAGAAAACATGACAGACATGTGCGCAAAATGCTTAAGTCGATTTAGGAAGTAATTATGAATCGATGAAGACGAGTCTATCTCGAGTTCTTCCGGGTGTTGCATATATCCGCACAAACATAATATACTCTTGCACTAAAATTTGTATAGGGCGTAGAAACTTGCTGATGGCTTAAGAAACGGAAAATTTATTGTCCTCTGCAATTTGATCTGGATAATGTACGTATCATATGTAACGTTTTTGTAGCCATTACCGAAGCATCCAGAGACATTCATTAGAAGAAAAGGTAAAGTAAAGTTCAGAAATCCTGAAAAAATCCACATATGTTTTTAATCAGCATTCACTTGTGAATCGATCTGGCCATGTTCGTCTGTATGTGTGTTCAGAAGATTCCCCTTATCACAGAATCAAATTTGGGAAAATCATTAGAAGTTCTTGCACGCAACTTATTGTTGCAAATTGAATCAAATCAATCAAAGAATGCCCCTTCAGTGTTAACCAAATTGAGAACACTCCTCTTTTCAAAAGCAACAAAAAAAAAAAACTCACAAAATGCAATAGGTACATAGATAAAAATTTCCATGCAAATTCAAAAAATGGTCCTACAATAGTTGTACAAAAGTGACAAATGTCGGTCATGCCTTCGTTTTTTTTTCATTTTTTTAAAATAGAGGTAATGGTAATAAAAGGTTCCGTCACAGCTCAATAATCTTTTCAACCTGAAACAGCGATCTTTTGGTGACTGTATGTATTATTTTCTGTAATATCAGTTGGAATTATTGATAATGTACTCAATGTAAGCGCACTCTAGAGCAAATAACACGTCAATGAATAAGTTCGTAGCATTACATGTAGATGTCGCCATTTATTCATTCACAATTCAGCGATTTCACTTTCCACTCTTCTAAAATGTTTTTGTGCATTCTGCTTATTTTTCAAGAACAACTGCGAAATTCCAGCGACCAGAGTATTCAACATCATTGACGTTTGTATCGCTGCGTCTAAAATTAGCAAAGCACCTCTCTGACATCTACCTCGACGGAGCAAAGTCTATTAATAGTTGTCTCCCATGTAAAATCGTGAGCCGGTGGAGACCTTAGGCAGGACAAGTTAAAGAGTGGTCCATGGCGTAAGATCAGCTCGCCCGGTAAGGAAGTTTCGTCTGTCCGTCTGCCAACATAAGGGTTTTAGCATGTGTATTTCTTTAGTGTAATGGTTGTTGAGAGTCTGTGGGATAAAGAGAGAAACTATCTCATTGTCGCCGAACCCGCTACTTTTCTAATGACACGTGCGCCTATTCTGAACTTTTTGGCTTCTTTGACGTACATGATTTTGCTTTGTTACACAAAAACTGCTAGACATTGGGGCAAATTTCAGTTTATCTTATGTTACACAAAACTGGCACCGAACACCGAGACAAAATGGGACAAAAAGTACGAAATCAGATCGCAGACATCTCATGTTACAGGAAAGTGGCTTTCTTTGAATGGGTATTAAAATGCAATGCCTTGCCACAGCGTAGGCACGCAGATGTGCTATACACTAATTCTGTCATAGACTGCAAAGACATCTGGAAGCATGTGCATCCTGAAGAAAATATTTTTATTCATGTCCGTCTCTCTGTCGCAGGAATTTCTTATGATCGCTTGATTGGCATGTCCCATGGTCTTAGCTTAAGAAAATTGTCTTAGTCATATCCGTCTTCACGTCAGTCTCTCTGTCACCGGTTTCTCGATTGACCTGTCTTGGGACCTAAGCCTCAGAAAATCCTTTTAGCAATGTCCATCTTTATGTCCTTCTCTTTATCACCGGAAATCTCTTATGCGCTCTCGATCGACATGTCTCTCCCTTTAGCCTAAAGGAGAATTTTTCGATTTTTTAAAAAAGCAAACATTTATTTTTAATAATTCGTTGTT
The DNA here is from genome assembly GCA_000688715.1 of Glossina pallidipes. Classification (NCBI taxonomy): domain Eukaryota; kingdom Metazoa; phylum Arthropoda; class Insecta; order Diptera; family Glossinidae; genus Glossina; species Glossina pallidipes. Next base: position 38,054 of record KK499840.1, read on the forward strand.
AAAAGATAATTAAAATCGAAAGTTATTTGTGAGGCACATTGACTTTCACTTCATTTTCTTTTTTGTTTTTATTATTATTTCTTAAATATTTTTACCACTAATTGTTTAATTAACTAATTTGCCTTAAAATTATGTAGGAATTTCAAATAAATGTTACGCATCCGCTCCCCCCACCCCTCCACCCCTTAAACTTTAATATGAACTCACATAAAGTGCTGAATTTAACATAAAGGTTACAATTGGTTGGAAAACTACAGAGATTTCTATTATATGTTAACTTAAGTACCGAAAGGAAATTATGCACAGACTCTTATATATAAAACTTCTAAATTATTAGACATTTGCTTAAATTAATATTGATAGACGGATAAAGATAAACAATGATAAGGATATGAAAGAATTATATGAAATTTTAGTACATTCAGATAACTTTATCTACGCGTATCCTCCTTTATAAGTATCAAAAGAAGATAAAGATAACGTGAGGGCACTGCTTAGTAACTTCCCTTTGTTCTTTTGTATTATGTTTGTGTGTGTGTCGAGACAAGACATAGTTGGCACGTATATAACAAATGCATGCACCTTTTTTTTCTCTTCTCTTTTTTTGTTTTATTATTATAGTGTATTCTGTTTATTGTATTCAACTGATTTCACTGAAGAGCAAGGACGAGGCTTTGGTCGTTTTTTCGGTTGCAATGAATATAAACGTCCACTGCGCGGTGGCCGAGCATGTTGTTCAGCCAGTGAAGCGTGAGCTAAATGATAACTAAATTTTATAGGAATGAAAAGTAATTCAATTATTTTTGATTTAATTATCAGCATTTGTTCTTTTATTTACTTACTTTAACTCTAGTTTCGCTAAACGTTGCTTCAGCTTAGCCTGACTAGCTGTGTATTCGGCTAATAGACGTGCCAAACGCATATTAAGATTTTCTACAGATATTTCTAATTTTTCTATACCACCTTCTATACTATCATGAACACGTTGCGAATCTAAACGCGAATTTAATTAAATTTATTTGTTTTAGTTTACTATTTTAGTCCTGTGGTGCCTGTTTACTTTACCTGCAAACACTTGTTCATCAAGTAGACCATCTTTACGTAGCAATTGACATCCCCTTTCAGTAAGAGTAGCACGTGCTTCCGGGTAGTCTGCCAAAGTTTCCCACAAATCACGTTTAGCCAAACAAAAGAGATCTGAATAGCCAAGTGAACGTACATTGGCGGTGCGGCGATTGCCTGTGCGATTGCCCGCTATCTCCAACACTGAAACTTCACCAAACACCGACCCAGCACCCAGTGTAGCGAATACAGTAACACCATCATCAGCAACCACGGATAATTTGCCTCGTTTCACTATATACATCTCTTTGCCTACGTCACCTTTACGGCATATATAATCGCCCGGGCTGAACACTTGCAGTCTTAATTTCAAAACCAATGCTTCGAGTAGTCCTGGTTCGCAATCGTGAAAAATGCGTACTTGTTTCAAGGTATCCATGTGAACTTGTATTGCGATCTCCGCTTTCAGCTTATCTGGCAAAGCGGCCAGTACACGCTCTTCGTCGAGAGCACCACTTTGCGACCACGTATACGCGAACCAACGTATTACGCGAGCCTCCAATTCATGTCCCACTTTTCGAAAAGCCATGTATTGTTTAACACCGTCCATGCGATTTTGAAACTCGACACGTGATACGTTCATGTTAGATATCATTGAGCCAATGTTACCTAAAGAATTTAACAAACAAAGTAAATTAGAAAAGAATAATATTTAAATTACATTGAATATTGCTTGTGTTGGGCTGTACTTTTATTCATACATAAAATACCACATATGCTAAATAGTGAGGAGATTGCAAAGTATTTTAATGGCACGAAAAAAGCAAACGATTGAAATCGTTATATCTGCATGTTTTTTTTTGTGTGATCATTACTTCAGGTTGTGTTCCCCACAAGTGCAATACGGTGATGGTAAGAAACATCGCTCGATCGCTAAGAGTTATGGTTCTACCGACCGAGTACTCACTATAGCCGCCGCCGCCCACCAATCGTAATTAAACTAAGGTCTACCGCACCCAGGTTTGAACTGGGAGATGTCGGCTTGATAGTGACTCTTTTTAACTACTTCGGCTATGGCCAAAATGGCATTCCATATAAGCCTTGTGGCGAATTTTAAACATCTACTGCTTCTCGTCCGTAAAAGGTCAAAATTTTAGATAAATTTAGATAAATGATTCCAAGTTGAAATTGTCCGCTAATTAAGCAAATTTATGTGGCCATTCCTAAGTTCCTTCATTTTCACATTTGAACTGCGGCTAATGTCAGAAATAATACAATTTAGCTTTTGCGTCCGTCAGGTTTCTCACATTAAAAAAAGGTTAAGATACAATGACTTTATATCTTACTTTGATCAGCAAAGCAAATAGATGGATTGTACCTTCGCGAGTCTGCAAACGGAATAAAAATCTGATATTTCTCGGTGGTAAACATAAAAAAATCAAACAAATTAAATTTGAAATCTTATATAATCCAATTCCGGACTAACTCCAAGAATCGTACGAACATATCTGCAGCTACGAATGTCGAAAGAGTGCAGCTTTCAAAATTTTTCAGGAGTTGGTAGAAAGGAATCGTACAACTTTTAACTCAATCCATTAAATTCAAAGTCAAGTTTAGTTCTATTCACCGCATTGATAGTTATAGGCAAAGACAGCAAAGAATTGCATCTATTCCACAGAACGGAAGAGTGGTAGGAAGAGATAAAGTGAGAGGGTGGGAGGGAGGGAGAAACATAGGGAGAGACTCTTTTACATATTCGTATCCCCCACTCGAAATGGCAAAAGTGGACAGCGGATATGTACTTGCCTTAAGTAAAGTGTGAAAATCATTTGACAGAAGTTAGGACGAGTTCTGTGCTTATTTACATGTCAGTACTGAACCCTTCTTTTACGTAGTACGTACTTTGAAACTCAAGTAAAGTAAGAAATAGGTAAATCATTTTGTGGACAAAAATAGCATGGATGGAGGCTTACACATATTTAGACCCTATATGATACGGAGTATATTAAGTTTGTAAGGATGCATATAACACCTAGAAACATGTCAGTTTTATGCACCTTTGCTCTACCTTTCATTTTAAGATCGTTTGTCTAACGTCTGATGTTCGTCACGTCGGAATGTTGCGATTTTTCAAATATTTTCACGAAATTTTGTATACTCATGTGTATTGGGTCAAGGATAAAACCCTTTCAAAATGTCTAGCATAGAACCTCTCTCAGTCTAGTTTGTCTGGTTGGTATATGAAAAGAATTTGCATTTTGAAAATCTCGCGACAAATTATTAGTGGGAATAACTTAACCTATGCCTGGAATATTTAACCCTAAGGACAGTGAAGCCAATCTCATATTGTGAAAAAAGAAGACTCTACTTTGCTACCAGCGAGATTAGCTGCGAAACTCACAGTAAGACACAGCCTTCTCTTCACAAGTAACTTTAGACCGAATAAAAGGAGGATGTTCTCGGGAGGGGGAAGTGTTGTTCTCCATCTGAGATCGCAAACAGCGAAACGAAAAACTTGTTTCTCGGGAGATACATAACAATATGTGCACATAAAAACTATAGCTTGGTGACTAAACCACTGAGGCATACTCGACAGTAGGTTTAATTTACGATACGTGTAAGCCAATCTCCTTTGCCCACGTTTTTATGAGACTAAAATCTTAAGCATTGATTACACTTGCAGATTAAATGTCAGTTTACTGTCAAGGATGACCTTAAGACAATAAAAAGATGCTACAGTCCCCAAATTCAAACCGTTAATATAGTAACAAACTACTACTATAGTAATGAACTACTAAAGCAACACGCTTTGCATTTCCTAATGTTCAAGGACACGCCATTACCCCCCATACCACTTCACTAGGGAGGACGGTGTACGTTGTATTATTTTGTAATGAAAATAAGCGATGAATTAGCCCAAGCAAGGTGATGTAGAAAATCGAAAACTCGACTTTACCTAATAATAATTGTTTAGTTAATTAAAATAACGTTTGCAATTTGTTATTACAAAGAAAAGAAGCTTTTTAAGAAGGTCCCCCCAAAATGTAAATAAATAAAAATAATAATAATAATAATAGTAACAATAGTAAAAGGAACCCAAAAACTTATAATTTAACGATAAGTGCAAGGTACTTTCTTTCATCTTGACTTAGTATCTTAGTACTTAGACGTACGAGGACTGTGTGTATTCAATAAAAGTTCCATAGCATCAGTTGCTTTTCTTTTTTTTTTTGAAATGCTTACCGACAATGGTAGCGAAGATTAAAACGCCAGCCAAAAAGTCCGCTACAACAAATAAATATTCAGCATCGTTTTCTGGTGTTGGCGTCTCTCCAATTGTAGTCAATGTCAGCGTCGACCAATAGAAACTGTATATGTATTGACGTTGCAAGCTACTATTACGTTCGCCATTCAGATTATACACCCAATTGTCGGTGCCAAAACCCAGCTCATAGCTGATAACAAAAAACATACAAGCATTCCAATGAATTAACACCAAAATGGCGAGAACAACTTTACAAATACGGAATGCATTCGGATAACCGGTGGCAGTTTCGGTACGATCGAACCATTCCCACATACGTGGCAGTCTTAGTAAACGATTTAAGCGTACAATTACAGAGCATGGCAGGTTTTTTGGACCGCATAAATCGGGCGACCACCAAATATAAGCCAGATCGGTGGGCAATATTGAAAGGAAATCTAAACACCAGCCTTTTGTACTAAAATAGTGACGACGCAATTTATGGGCGTCACGTACCAGAAGTCCTTGCTCCAAATAACCTAAAATGAAATACAAAAAAAAGGAGAAATTTTTAACAATAGCAACTAAACTGTAACGCATGTAGTCCTTGAAGTACGCGCCAGAGACCTTGCACACAAACAAGAAATGAGAAATTTAAGTTTGCATTATTGCAAACCTTGATTGTCTACCACATACATGGATATAAACTCAATTATATCGTGTTTTTATACCCATCACACCCAAGGATGTAAATGTATGAAGTCTGCTTCTTTTTTTTTTTTTTGCAGTATCGAATTCATAAAATATATGTATTTTTGATCTGTCAGCTTTTGGGATGCATATGAGGGTATGAGCACAAATTAATAGAGATAACTGATACGTAATTTATTTCGAAAATTAGCGATGTGCACCTGCAAGCATGCAAGTGCAGTTACATAAATTCTTTGACTCTCGACTTTAGAAGAGATATTGAAATAAAATTTGGTATTAACATTTTCTGAGATCGTTTGAAAAATGATGTAAAAAGAAAGTAGTGAAACGTTGACAGGTCACCAAACACTTTTAAATTTTTTTATTATAGAATAGCGATTACAGTTTTTGTACATATTTTTAACAAATCACAGAACCAACTGTTTATATATGATTATGAAATTGGGGTTAAATACGGAATGGAGCGTTAAAATAAAATGAAATTATATGGAAGGGTGAAAATGCATAAATTTTATTCAATTTATAATGGAAAGCAATACATTTTATACATGTTTATACTTCATAAGTATATTAGATTCATTTCAAGTGCAAATTGCCTTAAAAAGCTGAAGTTTAATGAATCCATCCTACCATTCAAAATTCACAATAATCGTTGTTTCCGGTGTTTACTGTATTGTGATATCGCTTTGCAACATACAAGACAATATTTTTATACGAACTGCAACTGGCTCGCTTTATTTTTATACGAACTGCAACAGGGGCGCTTTATTTTTATACCAACTTGGCCGGGCACGCTCACGGACCAGAGCACGGCAGTTTGCCAAATTTTATCAAAATGGATCTAAAATTTAAGCTCAAACGAGCTTTATTTAGATTTGATTCGGAACTACTTGCGTACTCGCATGAGTTGTCATTAACGATATGTCTCTTGTACAGAGAACTCGAAATTTATCACTATAAAGACATTTTTAAAAGATATCGTCATAATTCTGTGCACACAATTTATGAAAGTCTGTGAAAGCAATTTGTCATTTAGTGTGTTTGAAGGTAATGGTCATTGCGATCACACCTTTAAGTGCTCTTCTTCTTCTTCTTACATTCCTACAATGGAAAAGTTAGTTGAACAAGTCTGAGTATTTCAAACAAAGGTTCGCATGCCTTCTAATCGGTGCGATTGTAAAAGATGAAATGTGGGATTCACACCATTCAATAAGCCTTCAGTACGACACATAAATGGCAACGCTGTTCAGGGTTTCTGGATAGTACCAATCTTCAAACGATTCGGGGCAAAATTTCGTGACAATTCCACTATTAGCTTATAAATTGTAGCCAGTCGAAAACCTTTCTAGCGAGAATAAATGAATGAATGTAAAGGAATGAATGGCTTTCTAAGATCTTTAAAAAACATTTTCTTCCATGTATGATAAATAGGACACGGGTCCCCATGTGACTTATTCCGAGAGAGCATAATTTAATCGAATACCGCTTGTGAATGTTTTACCAAAAAGCGACTCAATGTGATCCAAAAAGCATTCCATACTATTATCGGCTTTGACCATAGCGATAGACGATAACCGCGTTCATTTCATTTATGTAAAACTCTGACTGACACTGGATGATTTAAGTAGCAAAAATGGACCCAATTTTTTTCATTTCATTTTTAGTAAAAATATGTTTTCATTTCTTTTAGCAACAAAGAATATAATTTTATTAGAAATTCTTTCCTTATATATAGTTTGCACAGAAACCTTTGGTAGAGGTAGAGGCTTTACTGTAAGCCCACGATCAAGAATAACGCTAACGGTGTTTAATGAAAACTGTCGTTAAAATTATATAGTTAAGCGACTGTCAGTTCACGCATGCCTCAACAATCCTTTCTTTTTTGCAAGAATGTATTAAAGGTGTGTGAAAAAGAACCCACTTACGGACTGATGTTGCTGGCTAAAAAAAATAAACAGACTTTGAATTATGCTTCTCTCTACGAAATAAACTTCGGTTCGATGTTTTTCTCCAACCGGAGGTCATGCCTGAGAAATAGTGCATCACTGCACTAGAGTATTTGCTTTGTCAGTAGCAAAAGTACTTTGAAAATTTTTGGTGAAGAAAAAGCTTCGTAGCTTTTTCAATTATAACTTGAGACGCGCCGGAACTATTGCCGAGTAAGCAACAAATCGTGATATCGCTGCGGAACTAAGTGTTGTACAAAACGAGTAAGAACATTATAACCGGCGAGGGGCGACCATTAAATATCCTACACCACATTGTCTAACACAATTCTTAATTTTATTCTAAAACACAAAAATTATATCTTGTTTTTATATACACGAAAATTTTTCAAGTGTGTATTTACTGGGAAGCGGGCCCAGTACGCTACCTAATGTAGTACGTCCTTACATAGAGTACGACCCAAAAATTGGCATAGATGGTCCAAATTTTGTAGAGGTCATTTTTTTATGAAATTAGTACAACTTTATGGGTCAATTTTCATGACCACATATGAAAACTTAGACTTTTCTGCTCTACAAAAGGTCAATTTTCGTGAAAATCCTCATTAGGGTGGGATCCAAAAAATAGATAAAAATGGTCCAAATTTATTTATGCTAATTTTCTTCATGAAGCGTTGAAAAATGACACCTTTTTACCGTTCGAACTTCAGTTTTTATTATGTGGAGGGGTTCAAAAATTTCCCATGCCGGTCCAAAGTTTCCATATCATTTTAGAATGCCCAAATACTACTGCTTAGCCACTTTTTCTAAGATATTTTGAAAATTGCAATTTTGTTCCTATACCGACTTTTCAGCATAGTGCGTTGTATGGGGAGTGGTTGAAAAAGTGGACCGATCCGAACTATTTTCAATAGCGTTCGTCCTTGGGTCAAAACACGACACTGTACCAAATTTCATCAAAATATCTCAAAAATTGCGAGCTACAGCTTGAACACAAAATTGCATGGACAGACAACAGACAGAATTGATCGATATAATAGGTTTATCTAAAGCCCTTGTAGCTGTTACACACGACCGCACTAAGTTAATGTACCTTGTACCACAAGTGGTGCAAGGCATAAAAACCCTTTTGAAGCGTTTGCATGTGGCTGGGAAGAAAAAGAAGATGGATGTTTGCGTGTGAGTCAATACTGAAAAATGTAATAGAAAGAATTCTAACACAATTCGCAGCTGGCAAGAAACGAGATCGAGCTATTTTTGAGGACATGAGATGATAATGAGCCATGAAAAATATATTCTTTACGTTCACATTGCGGGAAATGGTCGTGGTTGACGGTGGTATAAGCTGAACAGCTCTTCGTACTTTTGCACAGAACTTATTTATAAAAGCAATGATCTTGTTTTGGTCAGCTACCGAGTATATATATATATAAATATATCATATACATATAAATATTATATATATCATCCACACCATACTCTGTGTGAATGTGCAGAGAGAAAATTAAAGAAAAGCATGTCATACCGACGAAATGAAGCCTCTCTATCTGTGTCTTTCTCCAAACATTTTGTGCTCAGCCTACAAGAGTCATTTTTATCATATATTTTGGTGCAATTTAGTGTATAGACGTGCTTTCACACAAGGATGAATTCTATTGAGAATGCAATGCACCGGACCATTTCGCCTAAAAGCCTCTATAACCCTTGTCTCGAAGAAATCGTTTTATGAAAAATTTCTTGATAATAAACTCACAGTAATTTATGGGATGGACCAGTCTTTTAACTCCCTTTTGAAAAGTATGCCTTTCCAATTTTTAATATTTCTAGCAAAAATTAATCCATAATAGCAATTTGATCTGAAAATTAGCTGTACCAAATGTGACCCAATCGGATCCTAATTTGTCTTTCGCCTCAGACCTTTATATAGCAGCAAGACTTCAGTTTTAGTACGTAAATACGTAAATAGGTGAAAAAAAAAATTGATTTTGGAAAATTTCGATCCGATTAGTTCAGGTTTTGGACCTGCTCCCACGTCAGAACGCTAACGAAAATTATGCCTTATGTATTACTGATAAAAAATTGTATAAGGGGAAGTGGTGCAGGCTAGACGCGGCTATAATGTTTTCGCTCATTTATCTATAACTAATAGCTTATGTGTATCAACTATTACTGAAAAAGACGTCAAAAATTCAGATGCACAGTTGGATGTCTTTAAGTTATCTTAGAATCTGGCTTAGCCTAAGAACATTCACTTGACGTGAAGCCATATATCCCACATGGTCACATACGAACATTTATGTGCAATTGTTTTTATTGTTTTTTTCTTTTTTTTTTAGTATTAAAGTAAGTGGAAAAGTGGTTGTCATAAGCATACAATAACAAATTATGTCAGAGCATTTTGAAATTAGTCGGTTTTAATGAAAGGATTATAAAAATTTTCGTTCCCTGTATATGATTGTTGTTATATTTCTTGCAAATCTTCTTGTTTGCCTACATCACAGATTTAAAACTGACATAGGCAGTGGGCGATAAACGAATCGTATTTTTGCGGTAGAGTGATATGGATGTACATACATAGAGTTTTCACGTCATACTTACGCTTATGCATCTACTTAATGTGAATATTCAAGGTTACAATTATGACAAATGGAAAAGTTGCAGTGCGTTTTAGAATGAATTTTACTTTTGCTTTTCGTCAACCACTTGCTTGTAAACGAAAATATGAAAGGTCTTTTTGTCTTTTGTCTGTTGGGAAATTTCAAGCCCAATTTTAAATTTGTATAATCTTTAATGTGCTTTACCATACGATCGACAATCAGCTCTGCTGCATTTTTATTCTTTCCATACTATTATTGCGTCGACACGAAAAGCTATATAAAAATCACATCATATTATAAATGTATGTACCTTCGTGCATATGTACCAATATATCTATAAGGTAGATGAAATCGCACCAGTAATCCAGAAAGTACCATAAGATAGCCGCTTTGTTATTTATCTCCCAAAATACAGCTCGGCCCACCACAAAAATGATGTTATATAAGACAGCTAAGGAAACAACAGCTAACCACTGACAACAAAGTAATAAAAAAAACAAAAATATTAAATGACGTACATTTGATAGTATGTTAGGTGGGCAAGAAGGAATTGTGCATTTGAAAGCTTTTCCTTTCCTCTTCTTCTTTCTCTCCCCCTATGTCAGATATGTAGATATTTTGTATCAATATGTATAGGGGAAAATACAACAAATTTTTGACTTGGAAAGATAAAGAGAAAGCAAGCAATTACACGCGGAAATTCTTTCAAATTTTTTTCTTGTCTAACGCTTGTTACCGTGTATTCAAATCCAAAGAAGTAACACTTACTCTATAGTGAGACTGAAGCGTGGGATTAACTGATAGACGGTTACATAGAAGACTGGAACACCTAATGTCATGCTCTGTATCAGGTGCTATTGAATTTGTTGCGCTGGCATCGTTGTTATTGCTATTGGTTGCCGTTGTTGATGTCTTATCAATTTTTGTTGCGTTCGAGAAGCGTTCGACAAACCAATCGGGCGGTTTCGTTCGATTCCGTTTTGTTAAACGTTGTCGCAAGGCATTTAATGTGCGGCGCAGTGTAGAGGGTTTTGAATGTTTCATTTGGTCCTGTACATAAAATGAAAAGAAAAAAAAGTAAATTTTAATCGTAAACACTTATGTGCGATTATTGATATAATGGAAGCGCTAGTCAAGTTCAACTATTTTGCAAATTTTAGTTCTCAACGATTACATGAAATAATACCAAAGAAAGTGCTTGGGTATCCTCAGTCCCAAGTAAATAATAATTTCCGGAAAAAGTATTGAACGAATTTTTTGTATCTTTCACACGCTCCTGACATATGACAACAAACACTGTACTAGTGATAAAAATCGTTCAATATTTCTAACTATATATTGTAGTGCAAGCATAATATGACTAACTTACTCCCATTACTATTAAGTGACCTAGATTAACGGACAATATTTTCGACTCAGCAAAAAAACACTATGCTGTACAGTGTTATGTCATTTGAATTCCGACTGATTTTTTTTTTTTTTATTTCATTTGAAAAATTGCAATAATAATAATGGTTTTATGTGCACTAGAAATAATATAAAAACAATAAATTCCTTTAATAAAATCATCTTTTTAATCACAAATGATCAGTAAGTAACGATCGTTTGTTTCTAGTTGTGTGGGCATCTGTAAAAAGTGCACTACGACACATCTTAGTTAAAATATGATATTTGAAAACTCATATTTTCAATACCTACATTGTCTCCATGTAAGCTCCACTTCTTGACATAAATTATTAACTGCCTTTGCAGTTTATGTAATATAAATAAAAAAACCTTCTATTCCTTACACTTTCTGTACAAACTGTGAAATGGGTTGTTATACGCTGCACCATTTGTGGTAAACACAGTGAGAATTTTACGGCATGGTTTAGTTGAATTAACTCATAATATGGCACTTCATAGGATGACGTAATTGATGATAAGGAGTTGCTTTATCATCGGCGTTAAGGGGTCTACGTCTTCGTGATTACCGCTTCGGACGTCGTAAGGCATCTGTTGTTTCTGGCTGTTCAACTGCACTATTCTCCCAATTAAGCAGAAAAAGTAGAGCATGTTGCGTTTGATATTTATGCCCTGGACTACTTGATCCACCTTTTATTATACCGATCGATTCAGAATCATTTGCTTTGATCTCAACCTTTCTGTGCCTCTGCCGCTCTGATGTCTGCCCATGTAAATTTGCTGCAGATCGCGATTTTTAAGATATTTTGATGAAATGTGGTACATAGACGTACTTTGGCTTAAGAACGAACGCTATTGAAAATGATTCGAATCGGTCCACTTTTTCAATCACTCACCATATAACGCCCTATTCTGAAAATTCGCTGTACGGGCGAAAATGCAATTTTACATATTTCTTGGCAAAAGTGGTTAAGAGAGTAGTATTTCCATATTCCAAATTGGTGTGAAGGCTTTGGACGGGCTAGAGCAATTGTTTGGACCCGTTTTCATATAATTTTTTACGGAAATGGAATGTTTTATGGTAACAAGATCGAATTTCCAATATTCCAAAGAAAATTAGCTCGTAACAAAGCCAAAGAAATCTACCTTACCGAATTTGGACGATGTAGTTCTAGTTTTTGGATACCACAGCATAGAAGGATTCGCATGAAACACAAACCTCTATATGGCAGTAAGCCTGATTGTTTATTTTTTTTCTTTATGAAAATTTGTTTATGATAGTAACTAAATAAAAAAAATTAACTGCACCTACTTTGAACCAAGTGAGTCTATCTCTTGCCTCCCCCGTATAAGATATCTTATAAGTAGTAAGCCCTTCGGAAAAAGGCTTTAATTTGTGATGAAAAATAATGTGAAAAAGTAGTGTTTCAGCAAAAGAATTAACGATAGGCAATTGGGATCGCATAGATCTATTTTTTTGGGCCACAACATATGTAGGCGCTATTACGAAACGCAATCGCTTATATGGAGAGACAAGCTAACCTTCCAATATGCAGGCTTTCATGAAAATAATTTGTATTTTTGGTGTATTATTACCAAAACGAGCGAATAACTGCACTAAGCGATGTGGTGTAGGGTATCGAATAGTAGACGTTGCCCGACTATAATGTTTTAACATGTTAGTGTTTTTTTTTGTTTTGTTCGAGAAACTCCAGCTACAATGGTATACTATATACACTTGGGCGAGATGACTTACACTGGCAGGTAAAGCTCAAGGATAAAGGGTACATTTACTTGGAAAAATCAGTCGTTGGCAAATGTTAACATAGAAAGTAACGTTATTTCTACTTCTTTCTCAGCATTTCGGTTTTCTAGAACTACAGGTGAAAGTTTTGTGCCCCTTGTAGGGCTGGTGAATGTCTCTCTCTAGTTTTAGGCTAATATCTGCTATGTATTATATGTCATACTTTTCTACCTTTTGTAGGTTTGATTATGTGACAACTATGTGTGCAATTTTATCTTTAGTCATCAACTAAATATACTTTCATGAAATTTTGACTTTTAATAAGAAACGTGACAGGTTGGAGAGAGTAAAGTTTTATGCTGGGTCTTGTAATCATCATTGTCATTATCTGATCCTTCAATGGTGACTATGAAAACTGCAAACGACTCCATCAATGCTCTGTTGATTAATTAAATTAAGCTTCAACGTTGAATTTTTTTTCAATAGCGTTATAACGGCCAGAAATGAGCTTCAAAAACCTCATAAAGTTTATGAGTTCTTGGCAAGTTTCTAATTTGGAATATACCTAAGCATTTCCGTCTGTTCGTTTATCCGTTTGTCTGTCTGACCACCTGTGTAGTATACGTGGTACACATTCTCCCGTTCGCAAAAGAATCTAAATATGAACCACATTGGCCAAGGATCACGCTTACAATACCTGCACGCCTTTGCAGCATAACTGTAAATACATTTGTTTTCCGTGAATTTTGCTTTTGCGTGCTTAAAAAGCACGACACATACATCATAAAAATTTCCGTTTTTATTCTGAAAATGGAAAAAATTACCAATGCGTACCCAATATTATAGAGTATGAAAATTTAGTTCTTTCCTTTTTTTTGGTCTCCTTTAGAATAACGGTGATGGGTGTAAGAGACTCGGTCACGACTTTTTTGAATTATTATTTATTTGGCGAGTTAATAGCAATGAAAGTATGGAATGAGAATATTCCTATGATCAACGGAAACTGTAATAGTAGTATACGGGGTAACATCGACGGAAATTTCGGCCTACAGAAAAAAGGACCATTATTTTTTCCTTATCTCTTCTTCTTCGACTTTTCCGAATAGTTGTATATATGTTGCAACGTGGTGTATGCGCTTGCACGCTTTGTTACTTCACATCCTCGCACACATACCCCCCAAAACACACACACACACTCACACACCGTCCCCTCCAAGTCACACCATGCCCACGGTTCACTCGCATGCGTAACTCTCTATCCTCCCCTTCAATTAACAAACACGTATTCTTCATATCTACCAAAAATTCGAAATCAAACGGAATTTTCCGACAAAAAAACCGGTTATTCGTAAGAAAGTACGAACAAAAATTATCAACACATGCGTATATTTTCAATTACACACAACTCATATTATTGTCACAAAAATGTCTTTCGATAAATCTTTTTTTCATTATATAGATCCTAGTGAACAAACGAAAAAAAAAATTCTTTCGAGGGCATGCATTATTTGTGATGCTAATAGAAACTACAAAAAAAAAGCCCGATAGTGCATGGAAAAGCATAGACAAATTTGCAGGAAGAAAAAAAATGAAGCGCACTCTGGATGGTGCACCTATTCCACCATATTGCATTTCAAAACACTCAACCAGTAATGATCCTTCTTCCTTCATATTTTTATTTATCAGTATTTCAATTCGTATAAATTCCCCACTGAAAGTGGAAAGGGAGTTAATGTTATGCTGCATTATAAACGATAAAAAATTGTATTTCATTTATTACCTTATGACCACACATGAAAGTAATTTTCGAGACAAATAAATAAAAGGCAGAGGGCATTTTGCAGATAGCACTTGAAGGTAAGCCCGCCAACATTTCTATCCTATATGAACAGAGTCTTAGGTTATTAGGTTATTATTAAAAATAATCAAACCACCAAATAGAAAAGTGTGACAAACAAAATTATATATAGAAATTATTTAAAACAAAAAAACGGAACCAAACATATTGTGAGGCCGTTTCGACCCTTTCCTTTGGCTGGGGCAGCTCAGCGGCCAAGGGAAGGAAACAAACACAAGAAAATTTATATTCGCAGGCACTTAGTTCTTGTTTTATTTAACTGATTACATTTAGTAAATTCTATCCGAGTTCATAAATTGTATTCTGCTGTCTTTGTATTCGTTTTCTCTAAATCACTTTTATTTAATCGCGATATTCATTTACCGATGTTCGTGAAACTAACTCGACTCCCTGGCGCGAGAGCCTAACTACAACTTATCGGCTCGAGAGCCCAACCACGACTCACTTAAACTAATTTTCTCTATTCTACTCGTAACCTATACTTACACTATTCTTATTCTATTCTATCCTAACTTAATCTATTCCTATTCTGTCTTATGCTATCCCTAATCTATTCCTAAGCCATTTCTTATTCAGAGACGGAGAGTCCGTGAGGCCAAAACGAGGGTACGACTTTGGGTCCTCACAATATATAAATGTACTTTTTGCGACGGGACAGCTGAGAAATTGCTGGACCATTACTGCTCGGAATATCAACAGTATGAAGCGTGCGCAGTCTCGTATCATAATAACATAACGAAGAGTGCGATGAACAGTAGTACTTCAGTTATTTTACCGGGGAATTTGTGGGGTTCATCCATAGGAAATGTACGAAAGCTTTTCAATTTAAACTACTTTAAGCCTACTTTCCAATTATCTTTCATAATTTAAGTAAGTGCGATATTCATATCTTTCTTACGCAATTAGGATCTAATTTGTCGATTATACCGTGTAACAAAGAATTGTATATATCAACGAAGAGAGTAATGGCGGGGAATAGGATAAAATATTTAATGAATTTCGTAGATTCAAATGGTTTTTTAAACTCTACTTCAGAGAAAGTGGACAAATATATGCAGCCCAGCTAGTTTACAGTTTTAAGAAAAGCGTTTAAGAAAACTGAAAAATTTGCATTTGTGAGCCGTACGGGTGTCTTTTCGTACGACTATATAAGCGACATCAAGAAGCTCGCTGATCCAATTTTACCAAGCCGAGAGTGCTTCTACAATCATTTGTCCGATCGCGAATGAAGTGAGGCTGACTACAATTTCGCGCAGAGGGCGTGGGACGCATTCGAATGTCAAACCTTTAAAGATTATATGGTTTTATATCTCCAAAGCGATACTAAACAACGTTTTCAAGAGTTTCAGGATCTTAGACTAAGTCCATGCAATTATGTTACAGCACCATCTCTCTCTTAGGGTACCATCTGAAATACACTAAAGTTGAATTGTAACTGATTGCCGGTCCTGAAGTTCATATGTTTTTAAAAACTAATGTTCGAGATGGCATTACTCAGTGCAGCCAAAAGTTGTTCGAGCCAAACAATAAGTTTAGTCAAAATTATAATAAAAGCAAGTCTGAAAATTATTTGGCTTATATGGATGCAAACAATTTGTACTGTTGGGAAATAGTGGTTACATTTTGGAAGTTGTCCTAGATTATCCGCCCGATATTCACGATAAACATGACGGCCTACCTTTCTGCGCAGATAACAAAATTCCTCCTACTGGAAAGTATAAAAAACTCATAGCAGATTTAATCCATAATTTAAATTTGCTAATTTTAACATAATCCCTACCTTTAAGCTTTGGTTTTGGAAATGTTTTGGGTAAATTATATGCACTTTGTGATGTCTGCTTCTTGTTGTGTTTGTTGATTTCATTTGGTTTCATTTTATTATTCTGTGTCACGTATGTTAGCAAGGTTTGCACTAAGTTCATCCATTTGTAATTACCGTTCATGCTATACATTTTCCACATCAGGTTTTTTAACGTTCTATTAAATCTTTCACATATGGAAGCTTTCATATGAGTGTATGTGTGATAATGGTTAATTTGATAATCTTTATTAAAAAATTCCTTTCCCTTTATCAGTCTGAATATTTCTTGGAGATGTACTTCTTCTTTCCGATATCTGTCTCACAGCTTTAACTATATCTAAAGAAGTTTTAGATTTTGCCGGTGGCGCTTGAACTTCAATTTTACTCATTTTTAGACATTTATTTTTTCAGATTTCTCAGATGTAGCTTACTACTCTCAATATCCTGCCTAATCTTGTTTGACATCTTCCGAGAAAATTCAGAACATAATCTTAACAAATCACTCTCAATATTAGGGTCGATAGATATGGACATGTCAGCCAATTGAACATCAGTATTATTTTCCATGCACTTTGGTAAAAAATGATTGTAAAAAAAAAGAACTAGATTTGCTTCTGTAAGATAGTACTCCAAAATAGGAATGTTGATAAAAAAATTACAACGCGAGCAATTAAACTCCACTTTTCAGTATCAAGTTTTATTCTATGTCGTTGTTGATTAACAGTCAACAGACACTGTCCATCCCCTTTATTTTTAAAATTACATGCAATGGTGTCTAGATGTGGATGATCTAAAATGCTCTCAGGTTCTATAAAGTCTACTTGATCCACTCTTGGTTGTATGTATTTCTTGTATACGATTAAATGAATCGGTGAAATGAATAAAATTGCATTTATTATCTTGCAACCGTAAAAGTGGTTTAAAGTTTCTTGAGGGTGGAAAACCACATTTGTTTTTAGTTTTTAAACCGATGAAATATTCGAAATCAAATATTAATTGATGATCTTGATTTATTTTCGATGAACGCAGAGTTTTCTGAGCGCTTGGCGATATGTGATCCATTTATTGAGACGATACAACAAGTACTGAGAGTGATGTGAGTTCTTTTAGAATATAAACCGATAGGTTATATAAAACTAGTTCAGAATTTATCAGTAACTCATTAAAAAATGCCCAGCACAACTAAAAGTACGTTGGCTTTTGTTTATTGTCGTGGAAACTAGACACAAATTTTTATTAATTATATTTATACCGCCGTTCGGTGAAAAGGAATAAAATGAGAAGGCTAAAGATCAAAATCATTTTTGTGCTAAATTTATTCATTGTTTAAAATAGTGGAATGGTGTAACAGACTACGCCTGCCTAGGTGACATACTATTACTCTTAAATCACTATGAGTATGTTTTAGTAGTGGGAAGAGAAAAAAAAGAATTTCTTAAAAACTATTTAAAATCCAAAGTGATATTCGTGGACACTCCAACATCTTTGAGAAAACTACCCAATTATTTTACTAACTGCCCACATCATCGAAATGATTTTAACATGGAGCAACTGTATACTTCATATTATTCTAATCAAATTGGAAGTGAGATAGGTCACGTAGGATCATTATACGTGTCACCTCGATTCGTACTACATGGGCTCGATGTTGGTTCATTCTTCGCGTCTTCTTCTAGAAATTTAAAACCATTGTTGCTATCAGGTTTGAATGCAATTAAAGACCAAGTTATGGATACCGGCAAATCTAGTCTCAATGATTTCGGTCGCAAACCACTTGGAAGCATCTCAGCAGAGCAAAGTAAGAAGGCTTTAAGTAATTTAACACATAAAGCAGACCGCAAGATATCATCTAAATTTCAAAAAGGCTCTGGAAAAAGTACTATAAGGCGTCGCATCAAAAAGAAAACACGTCAGTCACGAAAGAGGTCTAAAGCGAAACGCACGAAAAAATTTAATCTACGTAAGAAAGTGAAAGACATATTTGCTTAGAAACAATGAGCCCTCATATGGAATGTATGAAAAGCGAATTAGATTTATTTGCACCCCATCCTATACAAAGTAGGATTTTAAGTACAGAAGAAGTTTCATAGAATCCTATACAATCCTTAGACAACCCTAGCTCGATAGAATTTCTCTGTCTTGGTAATGGCGACACATACCGAGATCTTTGCAGCGTTTATTTTAAATTGATTGTCCAATGGAAGAGTAAATTAAATTCTGATGTTACTGACGATAAGTGTAGCGTTGTTAACAATCTTCTGCATTCCATGTTTTAAAGCGTATCCGTAAATTTAAATAACGTATTGGTTTTGCAAAGGACAACAATTATCACTACAGATCATACATACAAACTCTACTTAATTATGGCACTGATGCTGGTTGAAAACATTTCTCATGTTCTGAATGGTATCCAGATTACCGCACCAGTGAAATGTTTCGTGAAACTCTACCTAAACTCTTACTAAATAATGTGGATTTGCGTATGGTATTTAATATGGAAAAATCATCATTTTATTTAATGCAAAATCCTGTTAATGAAACGCAGCTTAAAATATTGGAAACACAATTGTTTACGAATCCTGGAATACTGGTTGCTCCTCATAAAATGTTACAAACGAAAGCAGCTTTATATCCATTCAACAAAGTGGAAGATAAAACATTCATTGCGTATCTTGGAACCCATATCCTACTATTAGATAACGTTGCTATACGACAACTTCCAACATTTTTAGCTTTTTGCATGGTTTACAATAGCGCTTATTCAGGCGATCGAACAGCGGATCTTCTCGAGTTCGAGCATTTTTATTTGCAAAGGTTTAATTCGTCAGTCAATGGTGTTCAAATACCCACTCGACCACTCGAATTCGATTACTCTGCAGAAAACTTAAGATCAACCAGAGCTTATAGCATGCTATTCAAATCAGCTACAATCAATCACTCAGATCGTGGTCTTCATATAAATAAGGAACTTTTTGATGATAGCTGTTTTATAGTAGCATTAGACCTTTCCGCTGATCATTGCAATAACGATTTGTGTGCTAACATCTTAAGACAAGGAAACATACGCATTAAAGGAAAATTCGCTGTAACTTGCATAGTTTATTGCGAGTATGATTCGATGTTGGAGATAGATTAAAATAGAAATTTGTAAACTATGCTTCACAAATAGAGCAAGCACTTAAGGCAAATCTCTCTACAAAGAAGTATTTTCGAGCTGTTTTCCCAGCTAATAATTTACCGCAGAAAGTGAGCTCTAAACCTGTTCTTATAAAAGCAAAGACGGGCTACTCTAATAAACTAGCAGAACATTGGGTGACCGTTTGCTTTAATTCGAAGTTAGGAGCGGAATACTTTGATTCAAAGAAAGAAAGAATTTTGCAATTTTTTAAAAAGAAACTGCGACACGTATGTATATAATAAGCAGCAACTCCAAGGGTACTTTTCAAGCACTTGCGGACACTATGCTTTGCTTTACAGCTTATATAAGAGCCAACGAAAGACCTTAAATGCTTATCTCAAACAATTTAGTAAAACTGACTACAGCTTTAAGGATAAGAAAGTACTCTATGCTATGTAAAAAAGAATTTTTAATAAAATAAATTAAAATTTTCATTTTAGATATCACATCCTTTATTTTCATTTGGAATAAACGCACAACTAGGTGCATTAGCTATGGATTTATCCTTTCCTCGGAAGATAATATATTGCATATTATTTTCTTTCAACTTTTTATGCGCGTTTTTGGACCGGTGTACTTGAATAAGACGTTTCGATAAAAATACCCACTCGGATGATTCCAAATAAGGGCAATTTTCTCTCCAAATTGTGTTGCCTTTGGCTTACATTTAGGCTATGCCAATTGATAACTCATCAATCTTTGTATAGCCTTGTTCTGATGTTTTCCAGGCGTCATTAAGAGTCTGCAGAAATGTCTATTAAAAACATTTTAAAAAAATGATAAGATTTTTAGCATAATTATGTAAAAAAAATATTTCTTTTGTTTCTTATGTCTGACTATGTCTTTTTTTATTTATTTTTTTTTTTTGTTATTCATATTGACCAATTACTTCTTTTTCTGATAAGCAGTTTGAAGAAGCTGACCAAAGTTCAATTTATAATTTATTTTTATAGATTGCAAGTCACATTCACATCAGAAGAATAAAAATAAAAAAACATTTTTAATTCCTATTTACCTATTTAATGCTTTATTTTATTAAGTCCTTCAAATGAATCTTAAGAATTTGCCTATTGAAACTGTCATTTAAAAGCCTGTTGCACTTCGCAGTAACTGTTGGTATATTAATATTCAAAAGTTCATTGTCGAAGCTATCATTGCAATGATGATCATAGCTTAGAACTTGATTAGAATGTGCTTCAGATTCATATCTGGGGTCGTAGTCTGGATTCCCATTTTGAAGGAACTGTTCTATTTGATTATTCTCAATGAAGATTGGTGGGGAGATGGTTGCCCAATCAACCTCCGACCTTTAAAATTTTGAGCGATTTGACTAGACGACACTCGAGAATACCCACTTGCCTTGACAAAACAATTTCCAGATCGTCTTCGTCGTCATCAGAAATTGAAATAGTTTTGGGAATTTGCGAAGGTAAGAAGATGACAGAGCCGACTTTCTAATGTGATCATTCGCGTAATAAATTGATTCTCCTTTTGGCCTGGTGATTATAATATTGATGATGACGTTGTGTTGTTGTTTGGTTCCATTTTTTTATTTTAATTAATTTCTATATATAATTTTGTTTGTCACCCTTTTCTATTTGGTGGTTTAATTATTTTTGGAAATAACATAAGAGAAAACTCTGCTTATGTAGGATAGATATTTTGGCGAACTCACCTTCAAGTGTTACCTCTAAAATTCCCACTGCCTTTTCTTTGTTTTTCTCGGAAATTCCTTGCAACTATGGTCATAAAGTAATAAATGAAATACAATTTTTTATCGTTTACAATACAGCATAACATTAACTCCCTTTCCACTTTCATTGGGGTATTTATGCGGATGGAAATACTGATAATAAAAATATGAATGAAGAAGGATCATTACACGTTTGAGTGTTTTGAAACGCAATATGGTGGAATAGGTGCACCATCCAAAGTGCGCTTCATTTTTTTTCTTCCTGCAAATTTGTCTATGCTTTTCCATGCACTATCGGGCTTTTTTTTTGTAGTTTCTATTAGCATCACAAATAATGCATGCCCTCGAAAGAATTTTTTTTTCGTTTGTTCACTAGGATCTATATAATGAAAAGATGTATCGAAAGACATTTTTGTGACAATAATATGAGTTATGTGTAATTGAAAATATACGCATGTGTTGATAATTTTTGCTCGTACTTTCTTACGAATAACCGGTTTTTTGTCGGAAAATTGCGTTTGATTTCGAATTTTTGGTAGATATGAAGAATACGTGTTTGTTAATTGAAGGGGAGGATAGAGAGGAAACGTTACGCATGCGAGTGAACCGTGAGCATGTGTTGCTGATGTGAGTTGGAGGGGACGGTGTGTGAGTGTGTGTGTGTGTTTTGGGGGGTATGTGTGCGAGGGTGCGAAGTAACGAAGCGGGCAAGCGCGTACCTCACGCTGCCACATGTACTACTATTCGGAGAAATCGAAGAAGAAGAGATAAGGAAAAAAACGTTTCTCTTCTCTGCGGGCGGAAATTCCCGTCGATGTTTCCCCATATATACATTACTTCTAATGGATTTTTCCAGGCGCCAAACACTGGTCACCATTTCTTCTACCCCATTTCACACTTTGGCAAGTGCGGTCAGGTTAAAGAAATTCATATTTTCCTTTTATCAATGTGTCGATTTTTTACGTGTGCTCACGTGTGGACTAATTGTTTCTTCTAGCAGATTAGATATTGAAAGATAATAGCTTTTATCTTACATTAAAGGGATCCGAATGCTGTTCTTCGAATGACGTTAATAAGCTAGAGAGGGAAAGATGTTTTTCATGAACTTCGCATATGTGAATCATTCCAGAATAATCTACTTTAAGGTAAACGTAATTAGGACGCTTGCTTATATTCTGAAAAATTGAACATTTCAAAAATAAGATATAATAGTAATCACCTATCTACCCAGCTAACGGGATCTCGGTCCACATTATGTATAAAATATATAACCTGAGAAGATGATAAAACCATGGGGACGAAACTTTGGCAATATTGGAAAAGAATATGACATACGCCCTTGAGAAAAGTTGTGACACATACCGATGAAAATGTTTATTGAGGAAGACAAAGCCAAAGAGAGAGATAGAGACAGACAGAAAGAGAAAGAAAGAGAGAGGGAGAGAGGGAGAGAGCGAGAGAGAGAGACAGAAAGAAGGATATTTTCATAGATTCTACCAAGTATGTAAATTCTTGAACAGTATTAAATTCTGAATCAATCTTAGCATGTCGGTACGCCGTTCGTTTCGTTCGTCTGAGTAGTTGTCCTCGTCGAAAAAATTATGATACGGGCTTTAAACTTGGCAAAAATGCACGTAGAAAATGCGTTAAAGCAATGAAAGGACAAGCCCACAGTGCAATATCAATTGAGAGCACTTTCACTTTAAAAAGAAAAAAGAAGGTGGGCTTGTGACCGGACAATGTGTTTATAGATTAAGATTATAGGTGACAACTTATCGATTTAAATGTCGGTTTTGTAGTGTCAGCAGTAATTAATGGGTTGGCGCACGGACGAACGAAAATGATTAAATCCTTTTACCATCACATACTAAGCAAAAGAAATCGAAATGAAAATTTTTAGAAAATTTTCGAACATGTAATCGGATGGCTACTTAAGTTATGGCTATAATCAATAAATGGTTCTATTTACACAGAAGAATTCCTTAAAAAAATAATGCAATTAATAAAATTTACAATAAATAAATAAATAAATAAATGGTTTTCTAACATTTCCAAGTTTAATTCTTCTTCTTCACCGTTAGCGGACATTTATAGCAATTAACGTAGATTCTCCTAAACTTTGTCCAATATGGACGTTGAATTTCTTTTAATTAATGTTTTTTGCTGATACCTCCATAAAGTTTTCGTGGAATCACACTTTGACTTGTAATTTGTTAACTAATAACATAAAACACACACACAGTGTTTATGAAAGTGTTTATTATCGTTTATTAACATTGAGGGCACTGTGTGCAGAGGAAAACTAAACATTAAATGTTAATTGATATTACACACATGCACTTGACAGCATCACTCGTGTCTATGGTTAATGGGTTATATACGTTAATAATTGTAATATCGAAGTTTGTGGGTGCTTTATGAAAATGTTATAATTTATAAATAATTAGACGGCAGCATTCCAGTCTAGCTAACTACAAGTTGCACACATATGTGGCCATATTATTATTTTGTTATCTACACATGTACAATGAAAGACGTAAGGGAAAGAGAAACTGTGGCATTTATCATTATCTTATTACACATATATACGTAATATATACATACCAAAAGAAAGACGAAAGGTTCTTGTAGGCGGCGACTTCCATCAGCTTTTTTTTATTGTCAGATACACTAGAAGGTTTATATAGCTCTTGCGAAAGAGAGAGTAAATATTAAGGATCAAGCCATTCAATCATAAAAAGTACCTTGTCTAGGATGTCATGATCGCTGGAATAGTGTGAATTCATCCTCTATTTGCCACATTCTATTCCTACGAACATTGTAGATCAAGGATAATGTTCCTCGCCTACGTTATATAAAATATGCATCTCCAACATAGGAACAATTTCGTTAAAATGTTTATTAAACTGAGACTTCACAAGGTGATTCTTGATCAGAGTCAAATTCTAAATCGATTTAAGCATGTCCGTCTGTCCGACTATGTAATGTCGTTTGTAAACATTCTCTTGGCCGCAAAAATGAAGCCATCGACTTTAAATTTGGCAGAAACATTGAAAGTTTTTGCACGTTGGTTGCTGTCGGTATTGAAAATGAGCCAAATCGGTCGGTTTTTTAAACGCATATTCTATGGGCGATGCTGTAATACCTGTACAAAAATGACAAAAATTGACTACAGCTACCAATATTATACTGCATCAAAATTTAATTGTTTTTTTTTTTGATTACATTTATAAGGCGCAGGAACAAGCGCCAAAAACCCCATAAAGTATGCAAATTCTTGGCCATTTTCAAATTTGGAATGCAATTCAGTATTTCTGTCCATCTGTCTGTCTGTGCAACCTTGTAGTATTTATGGTCCTGTTAGCGAAAATGATTTACACTTTTCCAAGGACACGCCTACAACGCCCACACGCTAATAGAAAAAATCAGCCGCGCCCACACCATATTAAGGAGCATGAAAATTTTGTTCTTATACTTTTTTGTCTTTTTTAGAATAACGGCAATGGGTGTAAAAGATTCCGTCACGACCGAATATAATATTCTTACTTGTTTTTTTTAACAAGCTGATCACGAAAGATAAAAGGTGACTTTTTCCGCGAAGATCGGAGAAGCTAAATGCAATCCATGGGAGCTAAATGTGGTTTTTCTAATAGATGATGAAAAAAAATCCAATACTTTTTCGTAAAGGAGAGATAATATGTCACCAGTAGGAACAAGCACTGCGATCACTTCAGGAAAATACATACGATTTCAAAGAAGAGAGGTCGGCTTAAATGTTTAGATATATCGCAAAGTTTCTTATAAGGAAGAATACCAATGTATATCTTTCAGAAGATCAATTTTTTTCATTGGCTTACATGCTCCTTTAAATAGTCGAGAATAAAGTAAAAAGCTGAAGGTGGCCGTGGCAAAATTTTGATTGATCGATTGATTTTCCGCACCTTGTTATCTAGCGATATGACGGGTACTTGAAACTTGCACTTTTTCACTCAAACTTTCGCCTATTACACAAAAATTAATATTTTGAAAAAACTGTATGTGTCTCACTTGATATAAGAATATAGATTAAATGATTTTTTTTTTTTAACTCAAATTTGGACCAGTTATGCTGCTTGCCGTAGAGCGCCATGAGCTAAAGGTGTCTTCAGAGAATAGCTGCGGTGTTGCCATTTTTTAATGCTTTTCGAAAATAATTTTTTTTCTAACACTTAAAGGTACGTTTAATAACCTCCTCAGTTATTACTGTTCTCCTACTTTTCTTTCCAACAAAAAAAAAAAAAAAAAAATGGCTAAAAAACTCTTTTTTTTCTAGGCTCTTACAGTGAGCTAAACAGCTTGAATGCGTTTCTTCAAAACATATCTTTTCAAAATGATATGTAGCGTATCTTCAAAAATTTTCATATTTTCCTTCGAATTTTTTTAGAAAATCTTTAAAATACCATCTTTAGTGAAGCAAGTCGACCCTCAATAAATTAATTTGAACATAATTTTTTGACTTTATTCATTCATATACTCATCACAAATCAATCACATAAAAATCAACGCCTTCAACATGTCGTGCCCTCCTGTTCTACTAAATACAGGCACATATATACAGTGACTTATTTTCTTGATTCAAATCTGCGCCAATTACAATGAATATCGCACAATTTCCCGAATTAAATACATGTCGCATGGTAGTGCCGATGTTTCTATATTTTAATATTTCTCAAAACCGATTTTTATTATTTACTTGGATGCATGTGTAATAGCTTCCTCGAATTTTATTATTCCACTAACTTTGCTTCCATTTCAAAGAGATTGCCAACAAACCATTTTTTTGCATCGCTACAGTGGTGTTACCTAATAATACGAAAAATACGCATACCTTTCAAGTAGAGCTGCTAAGAATTTTATCCTAATATCGGTCACGTTTCATATAATGGTCTACCGTGAGAAAGTCATGATACGAAAAAAGTATTTCATTTCTACCACCTCTCGATAAAACTGATTGAGAAATAGTATTTCCCCATATGAGATGAAAATCGGGCTTGCTCTTTAATGCTTTATGATAGAAGTTAGTCCAACACAATTTTTTATATGTACATATAAATTTGTTGCACTAACTTGATACATTTTTGGACTGCTTCCTACTGCCCTACGAATGGCTATCAACTTTTACATAGATAGACATTTTTAGAATTTTATGGCTAGTATACGTTAAAAATCGTGTTAAACAAAGTGGTGTGCGGTGTTTAATAGATAGTCATGCCAAGCCCTGTTTTGCTTGCAATTATAGCAAAATTATTTTCATTTTTCATGAGCAGTTTTAAAAAGAGGTAACCTGTTGGATGTCTTTCACCTCTTTCTTATTTTCAAACAAACGGAAGCCCTACAACAGAAAATAAAACCTATTGTGCACGGGAAATCAGATTAAGTAATATTTACAGCACTGTCCAACTAAATACTTACAAACGTCAATTGAGTGAGAAAGTAACAAAAGAATTGCGTACTGATAAAACAGGAGCAGATGTTACTATGCATGCAAAGAGCTTTCTATGTTCAATAGTGCTTTGCTTGTTACAGCAAAAAGTTGCTATTATTTGAAATAATCATTACAGAGAGAGTTGTGTAATCCCTTTAGAAATAAAGTATTTAAGACTATCTTTAGTACAGTGAGCGTAAGAGTAAAAGTTTCAAGATTTGTTTCTTTTCGACCGGAAAGAAAAGTAAGCATTTTTTAGCGCCACTTTGTTTGTTGGAGGCTAGTCGTAACGCCTTTAAAATTAAGAAATACTATTTTTGGACCATGCTCAGCACAAAATTGTTTCTTTTGTATAGTAACGAGTAGTATTTGTAGCAAAAAGTTCATTTTTGTACTGTATATAAGTCATTGACATAGTTAGTTCTGATTAAGCAATGGCTATAATCCGATCATAATAGCTGTAGAGACACAAAGAAAAAAGTTGATAACAATGACTTATAGCTTGTAGCGAGTACCAATCAGAAATTCTCGATGCAAAAATTCATTAAAATTATCACCAATCGATCTCATAAACTGGTAAAGTATTATTTGAGATGATGGGTATCTATCTACTCTACTTCTTATTTGCTTTATTATACATTAAAATAAAAGGCAGAACGCACTACCAACCAAACTTTTATCTAAATTCCCCACCTTCCACCACCACCAATACGTTTAAGCGCTATGGCTAAATCATTTTTTCTTTCTTCTTTAGTCTAAACAGTTATTCCTTTGTTCTAAATAAATATTAATAATAAATAAAAAATAAGTATAGAAGAACAAAGCGACAACAACCACAATCAAAACAAAAAAATGGCAACAAGTATTAAGAAAAGTAATAAGCATAGTAATGATAATAATAAAAACAAGTGAAAGCTCTATAGTGGACCACAGCCCACCATTAAATACGCTTCACCACCCTACAGTTTCCCTGTATGGGAAGTGGTCGAAAAAGTGATTCGAGCCGAACCATTTTCAATGGTGTTAGTGCTTGGCCAAAAACACGTCATTGTAACAAATTTCATCAAAATTTCTCAAAAATTACGGCCTGTAGATAGACAGACAGACAAGCTTAAGTTGATGCAGAAAGCGATTCTGAATCGATTCGTATAATAAAGGGTGGACCTATCTTAAATCCTTCTGGGTGTTACATACATCCCTACAAACTTGATACCACTTTGTATTGCAAGTCTACATCTACAAGCATTGTACCAAAACATCTAAAAAAGATGAGCAGAGGAGGACTAAATCCAAAAATTTACATTCAAAGGCAATGGGCTGTAATACAGCCATTTTAAGACGTGTAATGGAAATCAACAATAAAACTTAAACACTTAATTACTTAGTTATAAGTAACCTTTCCTTTTTAAAAAGCAAGAGGTATACACAAAAATAATGACAATAACGTTAGTCTATTTAAAGGTTTTTAAAATATTGGAGACTTATTTATGCTCTGGGCGGGATCCTCTCTTCATTATCCACAACATCGCTTATAGTACAAACATAAATTGAATTTGCATAGACGTGTGAACCACCCAGAACAACTTGAGATAGACCCACATCTAATATCTGAACCTCTCTGTCCGTCTTGCTTCGTTCAACCTACAAGTCATAATTTTCGTCATATTTTAATGAAATTTGTTACTCTGATTTGTTTTGGCTCAAAGATGAACGCTATTGAAAATACTTCGGATCTGGCTATTTTTTCGAGCACTTTAATGTATAAGCTCTCATTCTAAAAAGTCGTTATATGGGTGAGTGGTGTAGGGTATTTAACGATAGGTCGTGCCACACTATGTAATTTCCATTTGTTTTTCTCTAAAATTAATATATCCTCTGCGGTTTTACTAAAGCGAGAGAAAATAGAAAAAGATAAACGCATCTACATATAAAACGTGCCTTTGATTACGCCATCAAGCGTTAAGCCTTCTTAATATACCTTCTTATTGCTATAAGGATAAGTATTATAGAGATATAGAGTACTGTCCCGGAAGAGATTAATATATAGGATATATACAAAGAGATTAATATATAGGCCTATACAAATGGCAAGGCATGTATGCGTATGTTTACCATTTCACTGTGTCCGGTTATGGCAGCAATATCAATTGTTTGTACCATTACGAGGAATTTCAACACTTGAATATTTAAATGAATTAATAAAAATTTTTAATTTATGTTCATTTTATGTCATTCATTAAAATCAACATTTATTGAATATTTTCTTGTTTCTTGTGCATACAAACATTCAATTTTCAATCAGCTATTTTTGTTATATCGCACTTTAAAATGTAGACACGAGACACGGTATAAAAGCAGTTAACGC
This sequence comes from Glossina pallidipes, assembly GCA_000688715.1. Taxonomy (NCBI): domain Eukaryota; kingdom Metazoa; phylum Arthropoda; class Insecta; order Diptera; family Glossinidae; genus Glossina; species Glossina pallidipes. Next base: position 67,121 of record KK499840.1, read on the forward strand.
GCTTACTCACATTGACGTTCACTAAACGTGGTGTAACGTTTTCAATTGTCGTACATGTATGTATATATATAACGATGAAAACCATAAAACTTTTAAAGGTTCTCCTAACAGTGTTTGTTTGTTTAGTTTTTTTTTTTTTTTTTAATGTTTTGTTTCAAGTACAAGATCAAGCAATAAATTTTTATATTTAATTTCCTTTGGAAATTTTTAATTAAAATTGTGTACGGAAATAATTTTAAATGAATATATAAATATAATATAAAGTCCATAGAAAAAGGATAATCATCACTGAAAAAAATAATAAAATAAAATTAATTTAGAAGATAAACAATTTCTTTCCTGGTGCTTGTACGAACAGATAAACGTTTTCGTCGTAAAGTTTAACATTCGTATTGAGCTTCATTTTCACTAGTTTTACGATCACTATTTGTTTTATTATTATTACTAAAATGTAAAAATTCTCTCTGCTCTAATGAAATGGGAAATTATTGCCCGAACTAATAAACTATGATCTTTATGTAAATCAGCAAGATATTCCTTGGCAGTGTTGCATAAAAGTTTCCACGCGAAAAGTTGTCACCTGATTCAAGAATTCCTAGGTGTGAGTTCAACCAGAATACCGGCTATTTTGCATGTGTCTTTCGCTGTGAAACAGTAAGCGAATTAAATGCCGCAAAATTTGACCGTCGTGTGAGAAAAAAACTAGTTTGAAAATTTAATTTCCGCATGAGCACCCGAGTAAGTAAGAATCGCGACTATCAAGCCAGTGTTCGCGGATTCAAATGCCAGTGCGATAATGTTTATTTTGGTTGTAGCTAGAGTGAGAGCTCAATCATTTAAAGCATTAAGCTTATTGACTGCCCGATCCACTACCTCCCCATTTTTCCATATCTTTCTTGTTCCTCACTTTTCTCCGACCGTCACCGTGTTGCGCGTATAGGAGGACATCTTCTAAGTGAGTGTCACATAGCCAACGAACGCCTCAGGAATATTGAGAAGGAAGTTCAACGAGAACCTTGCAAGAAAAATTAGTTTGGTCAAATAATCGAAAAAAATATCACTCCTTTTAAATGCATTTTATCTTATTTTCAAATATTTGCTAGAAAAACGAGTTGCGAGACCAAAACACGCTGTTGATGCTGATACATATGACATATATATTATATGATTATGATTATATATATGATATATATATATACATATATGATTATATATATGATATATATATATACATATATGATATAACCCGTGTGCTCTTCTTGGAAGAAAACGCCATTAAAATTGATTTCAAGGCAGATATTAGGAAGTGAACTATGGTAAGCAATAAATTCTTTTCGGAAAGTAAACGGTTCGCTATGCTTTTTCGAATTGTTCGCAATAAATATTCAGAAAGTCTCGTAACTTTTGTTAATGAATAACGCGATCAATGTTGTTAATGTGATAATAATCGCCACCAACATCCAATTACTTGTAGGCGTTTCAAAATTAATATTACAAACGTACATTCGCACTTGTTGTTAAATGTAATTTAGTTGACATTTTAATGTTATTTTTGATAAAGTTGCGGGCGGTTTTTTCTTTACTTTTTGCATAAAAAGAAAAAAAAAAAGATTTTATTGCTTTTTTAACGCCAATCGTCTGATTTGTTTTTATGCGTAAACTTAATTTGTTTTTAAATATTTTAGCTAATAACTATTATCGCACTTGTATCGCACTGGTATTTATGCTTATATTTATATTTTAATAACTTTGATTAAATTTTACGACACCAATTAACGTCCAATTAGGTTAATTAAGTTGCTCATGCAAGTTTGTGCGGTTGCGCATTTTAAACATTTTTATAAATTGTTTTTATATGTTGTATAGACCACACACATCGATTAAAACTTAGCATTTAAGCCGATTCTATTCCATTTCTAGCCGATTCTTTGCTTTCTTTTTTTTCTCGAATTTGTTTTTTTTTGTGTTTATCGTAGCGCGTTCATAGCAATACTACTAACAAGTGCGGCACAACAGTCATTTATGGTTCGACAATAATTTTAACAAGAAAATCGTCTTTATTGAACGTACACAGTGCGCTTTTAAGTGGAAACTTTTGTACAATTTAAAAAAGAAACCGTACGCACAGCACTCAAGTTTAATTGATGTAATAAATAAAAGTTGACAGTAGAGTTCTTCACAATAACCATGAAATATTTTGAAAAATGATGATAACACCGTTTCCACGGCCCAGGTTATTAATTTTCATACAATACGAGTGCATACGTCACGAGTAAGTGACGGAACTTCTTCAAATGAAATGAATGGTGAAGAAGGTAAACCACTTTTCTGTAAAAGCGCTTCGAAGCTTTGACCATTTTTCAATGTTTCAAACAGACCAATCGTCAACCCATTTTCGCATTCTAGTAATAATTGAACTCTAAATATGGAACAGTATCTACTACAGATCATAATTTATTCACTAGAAGGTATTATTAAAATTTTCTTACATTCTCGACGACTACGATTTACTATAATAGCGGTAGTTTCAGAGAGCTGGTAGTCTAAATTCACTCCTAAATATTACTTGTAAAATTTGTAAAGGTGTGCAAGCACCAAATTGTAGTCTTGTATATATGTACAAAAATTTAGCATAGCAAAGCGGTTAAGACTATTCATTGTCATTAATATATATCTGCGAAACTCAGCAACATGATTGAGAGTAATCTGCTTTCTCTTAGATATGACTACCGATAAACCACGTAAGATCTTCGAATAATTACTGCTACAATACAAGATCATTTACGTGTAGCACGTTCCTCGCAAAAGAGGACACAAGGCTCCAAGGCAATAGGATGGCAGGAACTGCAAAGACAGATTTATCATGTCGTACCCCTTCTCTTAAAATGGTCGCGCGTTCGAATCTCAAATGCAGTAGAATTTTCAATACAGACGAGCATACGAACTTAAGTTATTCGGTAGCCTTTAAATACATGCTCTATAAATTTATCTACAAAATATATAAATAATAAACAAATAAGTAAGTATGTATGTATATGTTTTATATATATATATATACCGAGAATGTGGTTTACGTTTTATTAACTACACAATATAGTATATATTTTTGTTAGTTCGCAATGCCTTTAAGTTTTCTCCATGGCCCTTTAGCCCTTAGCCTAATGAATTCAGACTCTCATCATTTAATTTCAAGTGGACAAACTTCAGTAGGATGCTTTTATTAGATAAAGAACTAAGTACGCCCCTTGATGGGGCTTTCTTTGCAATAAGTGCAAAAACTTTCTCAATCACTGTCTAAAATGTGAATGTGATAAATGAAAAACTTCTCCGAGATGTTTTATTCTTCAAATATATATATATATCTGCAAAGTGGAGAACATACTATTCAGTTTCCAAAACTAACGTAGTGAGTAAATGAAGACGATCAACTGCCATTTTTCTATATAGAAGTACTCTCAGCCTTTGCAGTGCTATTTTCTGCTCGTGCAAAACTATTAATGGTCTCTTCGGAAAACTTTGCTTTGTTATTAGTCGAAAGTAGTGCATTTACAGTTATAGCAAAATTCAATAAAAATTTGTAATGACCTGCAGCCGCTGTTGGAGCTTTTAATACTTCCTGGAAAAGTGAAAGAATTTTAGTGCAAACATCTTAGAGAAATTGTTTTTTTCGTATTTATACGACTAATAAGTCAAGGAATGTCTCCTTTACCTGTAACACATTGATGGACAGATAGAAGCAGAAGGAAAATGACAGAATCTCAACACAAATTTTCTCAAAGGGGGCAAATTAAAATGAGGCGAGGTGTGCCCCTAAAAACTCTTTCTTTATTAAACATATTTTTATAAAAATTACTTCTCAACTGCTTGACCCGGCAATATATTCCTTTAAACTCAGCTATTTATCGTTACCTCCGCAACTTTTATATGCCGCTTAATTAACTAAGCGACATTGTGAGTTTCCAATCTTGCTTATGGCTAATTCAACTTGGACGATAAACGTTTGAAGTAGATCTTTAGAAAATTCCTTTTGCGTAAGACAATGTGTCTTAGAAATGGTTGTAGGAATTTTTTCATGTACCTCCAGATTCATTGTAATGTAAATGACAAAATTATTGCTTATAGAAAGTTTTTTGGCTTTACAGTCAAAGACAAAGAATAATCATCGCAAGGAGAAGAGAGTTCCGATATCTAAAGGCAAGTTCGAAAGGCGACTTAGTAACAGTAACACAGGATTTAATTTATATTCTTCTTGGTCTGTCCATTTTACAATTAGGGATGTGGGATTTGAGCATCATCTCTCTTCTTCCTCACCTCCCAGCTGATTTCTTCTGTCTTCCTGTCGAGTCTATAGATGTCGAGATGTCGAGTCGCATAGATTGAACACCAAGAGTTCAATGCCACTATATATCTAAGAAAAAATTTAAGTATTTCACTATACTTGCAGGACTTGATTATTGTTGAGGCATTTTTATTAAAGCTTTAGTTTTTAAGTCTTGAGGCTCTGTCCAGCACTTAAGATGAAATTTTTGCATATCATTGCTAAACTAATTTATTCCAAGCTCTCCCTTTCTCTCTTTCTCTCTTTTTCATAGCAGAATCAAAATTTCGAAATCATTTAATAATTAATTCTTCTCCTTCACACTGCTTCTTTCACTTCCTTTTCATTTACATTTAATTTTTTGCCGATTTTCCAATCTTTGTGCCACTGTATTGATTATATTTCGTTTATATATTTCGTAAACATTCTTCGTCGGTGTGAACGCTGCTCAGCGAAAACACTTTACTTTAATACATTCTCCTATGAACATATGTACGAATGTTTTTAGGCAATATTGGTGAGTAATTTTGACATGAAATTTTTTGTGTCGTTACTCGTGCTCTGCCTCCTCTTAAACATTTCTGGTTTCCCTTGTCATTTGTCTATGTTTAATTAATTTTTCAATTGATTAATTTTTCGCTCTCTTTCAATGCTCAGGTGATTTTCATTATAACGTTATCGTAACGATTTGCATAAAGTTAAGTCAATTTTCTATAATACTTTAATAAAATGCAATTATATCACTTATTGGACGTACGTATGTTATGCTGGCCATATCTGTGTGAATGGTCGCCTAGAAATGTACGTACGTACGTACATGCATGGGAGCATAGATTGATCATGATATCTTTCATGTCACATGGATTATGGTGACAGATGTCTACACATTCAATTCCTTTGTATAACATTAAATTTCTTTTTTTCTGTATATCATTAAATTAAATTTACCCTTATTGTTGTCAATTTGTTAAGATTGATGATTATTCTCAACATGCATACACATATGCACACACGCAATGACCGTTTTAATGAAAATACGAATGTAAAACACATGCATGCAAACACGTGTACGCCAAGCACTTTCGTGAAGATATTAAATTTTTTTGAAAAAGGAAAGAAAAAAATAATTTTGAGAAAAACTCTCAAAGTTATGGCAGCAGAAAACACAAAGAATAGCTTCTCCTTACAGTATGGTACATGGTGGTAGAGACTGAATGGAATTTTGTTAATAATAATTTTGACAAAAATTCACATGCATTCGACTTTTTGATGTACTTTAATAGCCAAGGAAAATGTATGTCTTCGGCTAGCGTTCGAATGGTAAAGACCTTTTTTTCCCACAATTATCTTTTCAAAATGTAAAGAATATCGTAAGGAAAAAGTTCGTGGCTTCGTCATTAATGGTTGATTTCAGAGAGTGATGTAGCTCTGCCACTACCAAATTCTCCAAGCCATAGCGCATGTAAAACACGTTCCATTGATTATTTAAAAAAAAACAAATTGTGACTTAAGCCAAGTGGAAGCGTTTGTCATTTATTTGGCTTCGATTAAGCCAATGATGCAAGGTTGTGAAAAAATTCGTGGTGTTTATGGTGAAAATATTTGGTTTAGTTAGGTTCATTTAAAATATAAAAAAAAGATCTTTGAATATTGGACAAAGAGCTATGAACTTTTCCCGACTGAATATTAAAAGCTTTTAGGTTTTTATGACAATTTTTTACGTTTATTTACGAAAAACATATTGAATCCCTTATAAATGAACCAAGGTGGTCTTTACATTACCAAAATATTATAGGTGACCTTGGAATGTGAAAGGTACGGTCTTCGTCTTGTCGGTACTTTGTTCAATCAATTGAATCGGTTCAAGAGAAATTCTTGCTTTTGTCCTTCAGGAAAAGTTGGCGTGGAACTAACGGGTAACATTACCACCAACGAAAACAGACTATTGCTCACAGCGTTGCTGCTATTAGAGAAACATCCGCCTTTCTTAGAATTTTCTGCCTTAGTAAAACTGATAGATAGGGTTATCGGTACACAAGCCTTGTAGAGTGAATTCAACCTTAATGTCCGGCGCTTAAAAAGTTATGAGTTAGTAAAAGCAAGTCAATGTAGGTTCAGTTATGAATTATTTAAAGCATTCAGGGTTCTTATTAAGAATTTAAACCTTGCATTAACGAATCTATTGCATCTTTATAGAAAATAGGATAAAAAACTGTAAGGTAAACCGGTCTAGGGAAGATAAGAAACTTACTGCGAATCAGTTTTCTGGGGTAATCCAAATAAACTTTTGTCCTGTCCCTATCACTAATAAGCAGATATTCCCAACAGCGAATCAACAAATGGGTCCTCTAAAAATTGGTGAAAAACTATTGTGAACTATTAAATCATCACTCACTTCTTTGAATTTTTCTAAAGATACGGTTTTGTAGGAGTTTAAGGTTGATTTACTAAGTTTAATTTTGTCTATTAATTATAAGGATCGGAAAATATGTGGGAAAATGGCTACAGGAAGTGCGTTTAAAGCGCTAGTGACAAATTTGTGTACACGTCATCGTTTGCGTGAACTTCTGTAGTCTGAATATCCACGAAGAGCAAACTGAAAGGTTTTACTAACCCGTAAGCTGCATTAAGCACCTGATCTATCTGCAGATGTAACATTACTTGTCATTGTTAAACAAGTGAGAATTTGAAAGAAAAAACTAATTTCAATGGTTGTTGGTTGAAGAATGTGGACTCATTTCTGGATCTAGGTGTCTGATAATAATCTTCGAATAAATTTGCACGTTGAACATTCTGTGAATAAAGTTAGATCAGGGTTAAATTTTATTAAACGGTGATCGCAGAAATTTGACGTCCCATATATGATGAGAAGGCTATATGTTAGCTTAGTACAACTTGTTTTATATATATATCATTGCCGTGTGAGACCCTTCGGCGAAGCAGTTTCGCTTTTCTGCGCTACGAAAGTAAGTTTGGAATCCATGTATGTATGCTAACCTCTTTCCGAAAGAAGGTTACAACTGGCGCCCTTCCCGTCACTCGAGAATCCTAGGACGGTATTAAGCATTACTTTCATGGTAAAGTTGAGTAATGGCGTAATGAAATCAATTTTAATGTTCCTATCCTCCCGACAATCAATTGTGCTTTCGATAAAACTTAGGCAATGCAGGCTATATTATACACTTTTTAATATACTTCGGATCATCTGCAATAATTTAAACGAGGTTTTTAATTTCGTCATCGAATCCTGGGGCTTGCATTAGGACTCATCTTCTTAATGACAATGCATTGCTACATTGTACTTAAGTTAGACTTACATGCTGTTCGTCCACCTACGTACGGATTCATATTTACGGGGCACACTGAAATGGCGTAGTTAACTCCTTGAGTTATGTGAGTGAGTTTGATGATATGTACATATATATTTTCGGAGTTTTAAGACCTGGTAACTAGATTAAGCCAGCAATTGTGTGGATTGCGTAATTTAGCTGAATCTTCATTGCGGATGAATTGTGTATTTATAAATAAGTAAATACGTAAATTATATCATTTGTTGCCATATACAATGCAATCTTTACAATGCAATGCAAAAATAGTCGTCAGGTCTGCAAAATTTGTTCACATCAATTATTAAATAACCGAAAAAACATTAAACTTTCCCGAGATTTAGATTCGCGCAATTAGTGCCGACGTATGCTCAACAACATTTGATGCTTACTACGCCTATTACTATTATGTGGTGGGTAATGTTCTAATCTAACTAATTTATCGGATAGGTGGTAAACATATCCATGATTTTCCAAACAATAATAATACAATGACATTCAACTTTATTATTGCAGCTAGCAGTCGAAAGTAAAATCAAGTGTGGCAATATACGGCTGCAGGAGGCTAATAAACTTTTCTTTTTATGAACATGAAAACGCAAATGCATTACCAAGTGAAACCAATTAAAATAACCACTCTTCAAATATTGTTGAAATATATAAAGTTAACAAGCATCCTTGAAAAGTACAAACTGGTTTGATTAATTCTGTGCTGATATTTGAAGGAAGAAAAATTTATGTTATCATTATATGATATTAATACAAATGCACACACATTGCAATTCAATAATAAATCACTTTCGTAAAAATATGACCACTAAGAACAAAACAAAATCCATCGATTAATATCGAATGCATGTCATGTTCTCGCATATGTGTGACTAGCAGACAAACTAAAAAGTCAAACTCTCTCTTGTTTCTTTAAAAGAAGAATAAAAAGATAAAAAAGAAATAGTATTCGGCTCAAAACGAATCTTTTAATATCCACCACTACCTTGTATAAGACATTCGATATCATTTGTGTATATCGTATTTGTTCTAAAGCATCTTTCTACAGGATTTGGCAGCACCTTGTGGGTGGTTTTCCATATTAAAAGCCATATTTACATTTTCTTTTTTATTGGTATGCGGTCCTTTAGTAATTATTGGGGATCATTTTTTCCGATGGGGTTGATTTTCATAAGGAAAACTAAAACACTTTGCACTTCAACATTTTTAGGTTACAATTTAGGAAAAACGTAATTACAGATATGCTTGTGATGACGAGAGGAATAAGACCAATTTTAAGATCATCTTCATTCTTTTAGACACTTTTAGTTTTGTGATCTTAGCCGTGATATCCCGAGAAGGACGAACAGATAAGTGGGCGGACATGATACTTTAACCTTTGCAGACAAAGTATTTAGGTAATAATTCGAATTTCCCAAAAAAAGGAACAACAAACAGACAGACGGATAGATATCCCTTCAAGCTTTTAACATATTTACGCATACACTTTAATTAATCATCGAGACATACTTTTGTACGTTACAAACATGTCACAAATTTAGTATATCTCGTAAAGTGGTTAAGAGTTCAGAAAAAAAAAACAAACAATAATAGTTTAGGTTGCATTTGTGTCATCAGAATTGAGGAGAGACTACGTTTCGTAAACTGTGGCATATTTACCTAAATACAAGTGAATGATAATAAAATTTATAAACTTTTCTTTCATTAAGAAATACTATGTATTCTTAGTTGCCATCTCCGATACGATCGACGTAGAGTTTATTTTCAACAAACACATTCAATATTTATTTTCTTTGTTTTTTTTTAGTATTGCTTTTTTTTAGTAAATTTTCTTGATATTTATTAATATATTATTTTCCCACTTTTACCTAAACAGAAATGCGTGTGTAATAAGTACACATTGCTATCTATGCTTGCGAGCAAGAACATCCGTAATTTTTGTTGTGAGCGTACCAACACCATTGCCCTCATTCAATGTCGTCACATATTTGCATGCTGCCATGCATAGTAATCGTATTAATTTGATGTGCTTATGTACGTTTATTAGACTGTACTGACATAAAAAATATCGATACTCATGAATTTCATAGATAACGATTGACTGACTGGTCTGTGACGAATTTTAGCCGCCTATTATTCGTATTGAATGCGCATTTGATGACTGGTTTGTTACAAAAAGTTAAAATTTAGTCCGCAAATAAGGTTTACATTAAAAAAAAAAAAAACATTGATTTGATCTTCAATTCTATTTTGACGCAATAGTCTCGTCTTGTATTAGATAAGAGATAAATTTTACATGCTGAGCGCTTTCCCTGAGAAAATAGTATGAAAAGTTTGATCAAAAATTCGTTATATTATAAGATATAGAATCTTGCGGTTGAGATTTGGAACAAATTCTTTTTCAATATATTGTTTGGACCATGCCATTATTTGTGCAGTAGGCATTTATTTATAGCAGAAGCACTTTATGAATGTTTATTAGGATCGCTGTTAATTTAAAAAAAAAAATCATGTTCCAAGAACGATTTAGATGTCGAGTCAAGCCTTCCATTATTTTCATTGTTCCCCTGCCGTAGACATTTATAAGCATTTTACAAATAAAACAATTGCAATTAATTGATTCAAGTTTATACATGAGTTTGCTTATTTTTTCGAAACAGAAACGTATCACCATTTTTTAACTCATTTTCCATCATAAGATATGCAATCTAGTGATTCACTTAATCTCATTCAAATATTAAATGTTTAGGTAAAGTTTTTGTTTGGACGTGGAAAAGAAATAAATTACAAATGAATTGATCCGCTTAGTATATACACCCGGATATGAAGACAGAAAATGTTCATATTTACTTATGTGCTGGAGTAAATATTTAACACATTCTTATAAGGGAAACGAATATGGTGACGGTACTCGACTATGGTTTCACGTTGTGAAGCATTTAGTGATCGGTGTTGTAATGAGTAACGGCATTACCTCGTATGTGTAACGAATAAAGGATAAACGAAAATCAATAAATTAATAATAAAGGAAGTGCATAAAGATAACCTACTATAAGCGGATTCTAGGTTAATATATATTAGCAGAAATAACGAAGACTGAACAGCTTGCACTTACACAGCCACTAGTTAGCATTGCGCAGGAAATTAAGGCAGAAATTTGTCATAATAGACAGCCGTTAATGTAGGGAGAGTTTGCATCGTCATAACATTTAATTTGCAGAGAAAACTTATGGTATGAAAGAAAAATTAATTTCGAAAATTATCGTTTAAATGTCTTCACTTTTTTGCTGTTGCGCAAATCAAGTAAGTGATTTGATAACTATTTGGTAACTACGGATTCTACCATAATGCGGTAACGAAAAGAAAAATAGTTAGGAACAATTTATAAGACATATCTAAAAGGGTCGTGGATGGCATTTGAGAGAAGCTTCTTGATAACAAGGGGAATACTTTTGCTTTTCTCCTTAGGATTACCGAACGACGGAAAATTAGTCATAGAGAAGTCAACAGGTTGAAGCGCCAAGATTGAATGACACTCCAGGTATATAGGAGGTATATATAATCTAAGTGCGAGAGTTCTAAGTCATGTAACCCGAAACTAAACGAAAGTATTAGAGCCCGTGGTAATTACTAGGTTCGGACAAGGACAGTTGCTCGCATAAAATAACATACATAGGGAAGGGGGGTCTTAAACGCTGGAAACGGCTCTTTGGAGCCAATGTGTCAATGTGGTAACGCCGAAATCGACTGCACCATTAGGAAATCGTGGCAGTCAGCTAGCCCAGCAAGAATTGCTCCACTTAGAGCAAATACGCAGTTTTAAAACGTCTCCATGCCGAATGTTTACATCCTGACTGCTAAAAATTTGCAGGAAGTATTGCGATGGCTATAGCTCTTTCATAATCGCGATGGCCTTCGCGATGATAATAGGGACGTCGGTTTCAAATTTTGCAAAAACATTGGGAGGTATCGGCTGCAGGTGTGTATTGAAAACCACAATAAAACGTAAATTGAAAGCACCTCTGCCTTGCTAAGCAAACATTTCTGGGTTTTTGTTCATTAGTCACAAATTATGAACGATAGAAGGCTTATATGTGCTAAATTTATTTTACGGAGGACTGTGCTATTCATGATCCAAAAAGGAAAACAGCAAAATGATAAAATTTTCGTTTTTTCTCACTTTTTCGCAATGAAATGTTGTGCAGTTAAATTTTCTGTGTATTCAAAATCGCTGTAAGATAACGGGTTACTAAACAATTCCTTCAATGTTAGTATGCAATGAACGGCGGCCACGGAAAGTAGAATGCAAGACAAGCTAGGTGTGTTGATTATAAATTGACGAACGTCTCGGCACGGTGGTTTACGCTTGTCTTAAAAATTCTCTCGGCAAGAGGGGCTTGAGTAGAACGCGAACTACAGTAGACTAAAAAGTATAAAATAAATTATATAAATAGAAATTTTATTCCAGGCACTTTTATCCAAATATGCACAAAAGCTCGGAGCGATTAGAGAAAGCCGGGGTCTCAAATATTAAAATTGTGCACGCCACAAACTTTTATGTCTAGTAGCATCGAACTGTGGTTTATGTGGTCCTGTAAGCTTTGCGTGTTGTGGAAGAATGTTTTAATACATCCGTCTCTCCTAGAAAAAAAATTGTGGTTCGTTGGCGAAGTTCTGTGACGAAAATTTTTTACCGATCAACTAACCAATAAAAGAAGATCTGCGAATATATCAGTTCTCGAGCAAAATTTTTATCTGAAATGTGCAGTCGCGCATATACGTTTAGTAAAGAGATTAAAAAGAGATAAAAAATATATATATTAAGATCAATTTATTTAAGCTTTGCCATCGATTTCATAAAAAAGTATTTTAGGATAAAAAATTTCGATTATCCTAAGTAAAACTTCTTAGCAATTCAACTAAAACTTCTAAAATTCCTTAACGCTGGTAAGGTTATATATATGCCGTGACGTTTAACGTGAGTACTTGTCGCGTTACCTCACCACACGCTGACCGCTGACAGGTGTTAATCGTGCGTGGACGGCCAGAGAGTTAGATTATTCCTATAAACTAGTGAATTCGACTACAGTGGAGTACCAGCGTTATTTAAGGTGTATGGCCAACAAATCCCACTCTGGGGATTGCTGATGTCTATCATTAGCTCTAATTATTCTCATCAGGAATGATGAAAACTACACCCACCACGGTACTCCCCGAAGGTCCGCACTTCGCAGCCAAGACTCACCACCACAACTGCAAGAGTCCACTACTAAGAAGTTTCTCCAGTACAAGATAAGTAGCAAGTGGGGCCCTGACCTCCTTGGAGTTACACTATAAAAGCTTTAGTCAGACTATCAGTCTTTACGTGACCGTGGTCACCCTTGCCTTTGGAGCAACTATACAATGCCCGTTACCCCTGCTTAAGATATATTTGCGTCGGTGTCTGCCCCATGCACTCGACTATCACGGCTATCAATGCACTTTACACCACCAAATTGTTCTGCAGCATCTGGCTACCAGTAACAATAATTCGCAATATCAGTTATATCGACACAAGATTCGACTCAAGAATGTCTTGAGTTGAAAATAGAAATTGCTAACACTTTTAGATAACGAAGTGAATAAAAATCGTTCTAACTAAGATTAGAATACTGTAATTTAATTCCAAATCTAGCATTGAAAGGCTGAGAAATTTTAAATTAATGTAAAATCGATACGCAAAAATTTAAATGCAATTAGCCAGCATTGCAAGATACAACGGATTAAAGGATTATTGCTGTTGCATAACTTATAAATCACAGCAGAAAATCTATAGTGCTAGATATGGGTTGCGTGAGTGTGTGCGTGACTAAGAAAAGAGAAATAATAAATTATGAATAATGGATAAAACAACGAACTAAATGTTAAGGGATGTATGTAAAGTAAGTAATATTTTGTTTACACATTCTGTATAAGGGTAAGCAAAATTCAATAAAATAACTTTTTTAATAGTATGAGGCCATCCACTTTGTGGTTCCGAAAGCAAACGTAAATAAAACTTAGTTCTGATTGCGATTTAGATCAAATTTTTGCAATATATTGTTTAGATTTTGCCATTATTTGTGGAATACAAAACATATGCAGTAGTAGGACAGCGTATGGAACTTTTTAAAACTTATTACACAAACAATAAACGCACGATTACGTCTCGTGCATGTAGGATGAGGGCCAAATTTTGGTAAATTATTTCGTAAACAAGGACTATGTCCCCTTTGGTGTAAAGAAAATACGTCTGATGTTCACAAAGGACTTTTGCGCGAACAAACATAACTTTTGGGCGTGGTTTGTGACTTGAAAATATCAGTTTTGACCAAGAAAATGGCTTGTCAGTTATCATCAATGGAGGATGCTAGAGAAACATAATAATTTATTTTTTCCTGGCATAAATTAGATGATTTCGGCTTCAGCTCAATAGAATGGTTCAACATGACATAAATTTTGTGACAAAATTCATTTATTGGGAGAAAAGTTCGATGACCGTGTAATCTCCAAAAATGTCTATATGAGCTTACACAAAGATCATCCGATATAACTCTCGGGCTTTTACTTTGGAGTTAAATTGGAATATGCGATATACCATTATTGGGCTTTTTAGTTTGAGGTTATGTGTTAGACCGTCGGCTTACATTTACTATAAACCATGAGTACTCAATAAACTTATTGCTCAAGGCTATTCGTGTTATTGGTGAAATGTGAGCACATTCCATGTGAAAAAGTGGCAAATGTTGATGCTCTAGGATTGAATTTTTACAAAAGTCCAGGAGCGGTCATTCACAGGAAATCGTTATACCCTACAACACTTGTCGTGGAGGGTATATTAACTTAGTGCGGTCGTATGTAACACGCAGAAGAGCTTAAGCTGGACCCACCTTTTATTATATCAATCGATTCTGAATCATAGTTTGAATTGGACTAAGCCCGTCTGTCCGGCTGTCCGTGTGATAGCTGTCCATGTAAATTTGTGTTTAAGCTACAAGTCGCAATTTTTGAGGTATTTTGATGAAATTTGCCAGAGTGACGTGTTTTGACCAACGGACGAACGCTATAGCAAATGGTTCAGATCGGTCCACTTTTTCGACCACTCCCCATATAAGGCCCTACTCGTTATATGAAAAAAAATTGTAATTTTGAAAATTTCTTGGCAAAAGTGGATAAGTAGTAGTGTTTCGGCATTTTAAGTTGGTATGTAAACTTTTGATCGGTAGGGGCAATTTTTGAACACCCTCTCATATAAAGAAAACTGAAGGTATAAGTTTCATCGTGAAGCATTGAAACATTGACAATATATATACCAAAAGAGTAATTTAACATAAAAAAATTAACTGTACTAAATTTGGCCTGTTTTTGGGATCCTACCCTGACAATGATTTTCACGAAAACTGATCCTTTGTAGAGCAGAAAAGTCTACGTTTTAATATGTGTTGACCGAAATTGACCCTTAATATTATAGTAATTTCATACAAAAAAGAAACTCTACAAAACTTGGACCATCTATGCCTATTTTTGCATCCTGTCCTATGTGGGGATCAAACTTGTATTACATTAGGTTGCGTTTTGGGCCACCTTCCCCATAAGTATGCACATGAATAATAAGCCTTTAGAAACAAGATATAATTTTTGTGTTCTATAATGAAAATAAGAATTGTGTTAGACAACGTGGTGTAGGGTATTTAAAGGCTGGTCTTGCCCGACTATAATGTTTTTATTGTTTTTAAATGAAAATGGCATGAACAGACATCTAAAATGAAAAAAAGGAAAAATTCTTGTTTTTACCAATATATTAAAAACGTGTCGTGTACCGTATAGTTTTTATTACAAATTAAAAAAGACACTTATTTGATGACCCTACATATACACAATTTTCACTTTCGTATGCAGTGAATTTTGAAATATTTTGTTCCAAATTACTTATGATGTTTACAATTTCTCCCATCAATCTCTAATAAGCTGTAACCACAATATCTATAAATGTTGTAATTGTCCTCACCGAAGTTTTATTCACAAATTTTTGTTAAGAATTACTTGAAATAAACTTCAATAGTTCTTCTTTTTGCATGCCCTACATTACTTGTAGTGCAGGGTGTATTAAATATGCGCGGACGTACGTAACACCCAGAGGGGCTTAAGGTACACTCCCATTTTATTATACCAATCCACCAACCCAAAAACCAAGAAAATGATTCTGAATCGATCTAAGCTTGTCTGTCCATGTATTTTTGCGTTCCACCTACAGCTTACAATTTTTGATATATTTTGATGAATTTTGATACACTGACGTGTTTTGACCCAAAGACAAGCTCTTTTGAAAATGTTTTGGATCGGTCCAAGTTTTCGACCATTTCCCATATGACGCTTTATTTTGAAAAGTCGTTGTATGGAAACAAACTGCAACTTGCAAAATTTTTCGATAACACTCGCTATGTAATAGTATTTCTAAATTATAGATGAGTAAGAAAAAGTTTGGTTCAGCTGGGACTATTTTTTGAATCTCTTTTCGAGCCTCCTGTCATATGATCGTTTTTACGAAAGCTGAAACTTTGTATGGTAAAAAGGTATAATTTTTGATATTTGATGATGAAAATACATTCATAATAGCAAATTAACACAGAAACCAATCGTGCTAAAATTTGACTACGTACGTACATTTTTTGGATAACACCGTGGATAAGAATTTTCAGGAAATGTAAATAAAACGTATTCCAAAAAGAACTGACTGTTGATGTTTTATAATAAAAATTTGTTAATGATAGTAATTTGACATAAAAATTATGTGAACTAAATGTGTACCACATGGATCTATTTCTTGCACTCCACTTCAAGTAAGATTTCTCATCAATAAAGATTTAATTTTTAATATTTCATGATGACGCTTGGTCCACGGTAGAAATTTAACAAAAATGCAATTAACAACATTATAGTCGGCCATCATCGCTATTATATGTCCTACACCAGTCCGCCTAGTAAAGTGATCCAAATTCACTACCGTTAATTATACCCTACACTCCTTGCCCATAACTGTTTTATAATAATAACATTTGTGTTAGAAATTTAATTTCCTTGAATTTAAAATAATTATCGGCTATTTGAACGACGGTATTATTGTGTATCGTTACATTTCATTGCTCTGGCTTACTATTCGAAACACAGTTGTAATGTTAATGGTCCACAAGTATATTAGTCTTTGTTTTTCTTTTTTTTTTTAATGGGTCATTAAAGTCAACGTAAAATAACGTCGTGTAAACGAGCCAAAATTTATATTTGCTTTGCTTTTAAAGTTTAGATTGTCACAAATGGCATAACATACGTAGTAGTCACTCATTTTATTTTATCATAAAATTTTTATGCATCTTCAGTGGATATTTGCGATAAAATTTTATTTTTTTAAAAATTTTGACGACAACTTCTGAAACTATTCTTTTTTTTTCTCTTCTTTTTGTTTATTTATTGATAATATTACGGAGGAATAGGATTCCTGCCAATTTTAAATTTAATTTGCCGAGAATTTATTAAAACTAAACATAATAAATTTCATTTCATTCATTTTTTCACCGTTTTCGCGAGGTTATGATCTCATCATGCAAGACCCATTGGCAGTAAGTTCTAAATATTTATATTAAATAGCTTTCGGAGAAGCGATCTAATATGAAAATGTTTTTTCTTGTAACACATGAGGTAGAAAGTTATATAGAGCTTGTGCGGATGCAAGCAACACATAGAAGGACTTGATCGGGAAGGATTATGTCGATTTGAGCTTATCCATCCGTCCGTTCATGTGTCCATCTGCTTGTATGTTTTCTGGTGAAATTTTTGAGATATTTTGATGAAATTTACCACTCTGACCAAGGCCGAGGGCAGACTACCTTTTCGACAAATTCCTACGGAAAGGCTTGTTTTGAAAAGCCGTTACACGAATAACTGTGGATTGAGAAACTGAGCTATGGCCCACTATAGGATTTTTACTTATTTTTTGTTTGTTTCATCTTTCTTCGTTTGCCAAAATGACAATTTTGCTAACAATAACCATGCATACTGCCTGTATAATGTGCGAAGAATGTTGCAAATCAGCATAAAAATTCATGCATTTAAGCGCGCTACTATTTGATTGTTTTTTCGATGTAATTGCAAGTTTACGATTGAGAGGAAGTATCGTAAAATGCTCACTGATCGTTATCGATCAAAACGTTTCATATGAACGGATATAATTTTTATTAGCTTAATAAATAATTGGTATGGTTTAGATACACAAGAACATACAAGTTTTAATGTGAAAATAAAAGCATAGAATATATTATTACACCGACTGCTGTGTCATAGGGGAATGTAGTTGTTATTGCGCTCACATAGAATAAATAGTTTTAGTTTAGCTTTCGAGAATTTTTAAATGTTTATCGCATGGCGAACGTGTTTGTATTATTGAGAAATTTGTTAAAAAACTTCAAGCGGGAAATTCCACAAATTGTTGCCATCAATATGTAGGTTACAACCTAAGGTAAATCTTGAACGCACATCTAATAAAAATTTGTTTAAAATGAAATTCCTGTTGCGGAAGTAAACTACAGTAGTCTTAAAAAAGAGGCATTTCTAGGGCATTTTTCTGACAATAATATAATATAAGACTTTATGCTTCATGAGAATCCTTATAGCCGACGGTATCTAAACAGACCTACGTGATCCAAATTTGGTAAAGCAGATTTATTTTTTAATTTACTATTATGAGCTAATTTTGGCCATGAAATATTGAAAATTCGACTTTTTACCATATAAAGCATCCATTTACGTCAGAATGGTTATATGAGAGCGGCTTCGAAAATTTGCCCCAACTCGTAAAAAATTTTTCACACCAATTTGCAATTCGGAAATACTACTGCTTAGCCACTTTTGCCGAGAAATTTTGGAAATTACAATTTTCTTCCGTATAACGACTTTTCAGAATAGGGCGTTATATGGGAAGTGGCCAAAAACTGGACCAATCCGAACCATTTGCAATAGCGTTCCTCCTTTGTCTGTGTACCAACGATCATCGAAATGTCTCAAAATTGGAACCTCCAGCTTAAACGTAAAAATACATGTACAGACATCAGATGGACAGACGGACAGCCTTAGAGAAGATGATTATGGATCGATGGATATGGATATAATAAAAGATGTGGCTACCTTAAGCACTTTTGAGCGTTACATACGCCCGCGCTAACTTAATATACCCAATATCACACGTGGTGTGGT
Source organism: Glossina pallidipes (assembly GCA_000688715.1). Lineage (NCBI taxonomy): Eukaryota > Metazoa > Arthropoda > Insecta > Diptera > Glossinidae > Glossina > Glossina pallidipes. The sequence goes on from KK499840.1 coordinate 86,036, forward strand.
GGCAAGAACTTCATGGTTGAGCAAGGACGAGTAAGAAATACCCTACACCACTTCGCCTAATACAGTTACCCAATCGTTTTGGTAATAATACACCCAAAAGTTACACAGTATTTTTATTTAGACGTACTTTTCATGAAAGCCCTATATTGAGCGAATTTAAAAACAGATCTACATAGTCCAAATTCGATAAGATAGATTTCCATGTCAATTTACTCTTATGAACTTATTTTGACCCTGAAATATTAAAACTTATATCTTTTTATTGTGCAGAAATTCAGTTTTCGTATAAATGGTTGTTATATGAGAGGGGGTTCAAAAAACATTTCTAGCCGAACCCAATTTTTCATACTAATTTAGAATACCGAAATACTATTACATAGCTTGTTGTGGCGAAAAATTTTAAAAATTGCTGTTATTTTCTAAAACAACAAGTAAGTAAATTATGCTCGGGTGGCACTGAATTTTTTTTCCGATCAACTTTATCTGAACGAAAATTGAAAAACAAACGAAAAATCGTAATTTCCATAATTTATTGCATACGGTAGCCGTGGCCGATTTTTTCCAATTTTGTAGAATATACGCATAAATTTTTAGCGGACGTTTAATTTATGGGTAATGAGCAAAAAATCTCGAAACGAAAGCTCAGCTTAGCTAGACATAGGGAATTAGCCCCCATTCTATTGGGTGTGCGCAACTGCGCACTTGCTATACCTACTATCCAAGTAAAGTCTACCGAAACTTGACATTTGAATCCATGAATACTGGCTCGACAGTCGGGGTCTTTACCTACTGGCTTATCCTCCGTCTAGATTTGAATCAATTCTGTGAATTCTATGGATCGTACGACAAAAATCGATTGATTTGCGCAGTGGGAATTTACATACAAATGTAAAGTTTCCGAGAAATATGGTTTTCTTGTTGGTTTTAGAGAATCTAAAAATTGAACTGTGTTTACCATGACTTAAATCAAAACTTTTAGTCTTTTTTTACACGGCGACAGATATCCTTTTTAGAATTTATGCAGTGCGTTAAAAAAGTTGAAGATGTAAAGTAAGATCATTTACCGCTCTGCTCGACCATATCTTGTTCTTTTTATGATATATTTTGTAAATTATACGATTTAATGCAATTAAATTCGTCGTCGGGTTAAACAAAAAGCGATAGAACAGAAAACAAATACATTTGAAAACATTATTCAAAATCATGGAAAAAGTGAATGTTATGCGCATAACAATATTTTTTGTTTAATTTAAAGCATCATTTTGCTGAAATTTTCAATGCATTTGTTATGAATTTTTCTTCATTACATAGTTACATGCATAGTTATGTGACCTTCATGCTAGAAAGAGTTTCGTACAGTTGAACAATTTTTAAGAAGACGAACGTTGCTCTTTCGATTTTTCTGAGCCGGTAGCAAGCAAACTATGATTTAAATTTAAGTTGCATGCGCTCTTTGTATTGTTTAAGGCAAACAAAGCGAAATGTCTGAAATCATGGACCGTGCACATGGGTACACACTGCCCTTAAGAGAATTTAAGACCGGATGAACGTGTGTAAAGTCATGAAAGTCATAAAAAACTTCTGTTTGTATTCATTTCGTATTTTCATGCGAACACTTACATATGGCGAACGTTGTCGACATCAGCTGCTGAAAATTATTTAATTTGATAATTTTCATTTCATTTAAGTTGAAGTGTAAACTAAAACTTTAATTTAATTATTAATTAGTTTTGATCAATTAATTAATTAATTTAATTAATAATTTTTTGTTTGTTTAATTATTTTAATTTTTCATCATTTAATTAATAATTTGATAAATTAATTAATTTAATTGTGAATTTTTTCTAATTATAAAGTTTATTCTCATTTTCGTTTTTATACTCGTCAACGACGAACAGAGACATACGAATGTATTACAGTACAGTAGTACACTATATATGCATATATATTAAATTGTCTTTTCCATTAGTATTTCAAACGAATTTATATGGTCTGCCTGCATGCTCATCTGTCCGTCCGTCCGGTAAACCATGTTCGTCCGTCGCCTATTCGTCCGTCCCGTAATCTTACTTTATGCAACTGCGTAGTCGAATATATAAGAATCCCGACTACCAAGTCAGGTATGGTGAGTTCAAATATCAGTACGATACTTGAAGCGTAGTTGGTCGTAGCTATAGCAATTGCAGTCGTAGAGCATAACACTAATCGATTGTGCGACAGCACTGACCGACTGTTGCCACTTCCAATGTACTTCTCTTTCCTCAGTTTTTCCTGACGATCACAGGTATTCCATTAAAAAAAAAAGAAGTTTAATCATCCAGCCTAACCTCGCCCGATTGTTATCATTCAATTATAAAGGTGGGAACCACAACAGCGCGATGGGATGTGTAAGTAACAACTACCTGTTTTTTTTTAATTGCCGTGAAAATAAAATTTTTATAGATTTTCCCGCTCCACTTGAGTGACAGTAACTCTGCTGTCAACTATATATTTAGCATCTCAAAAAATAAGTGAAAATTGTTGAGAGCAACTTCGCACAGGGTCGTACAGGGAGATACGTAACATCCGCTCTTATATGCTTTTTTTAAAATTTTTTTTATGGTCATTCACAATAAGGATCCACACGGCTCTTTGTATTGAAACTCTTAAGATGCGAAGAAAAATTTGCCTATAGCAACTATGGCTATTATGTCGAAGATATGACTCTGTACACGTTATTAATGACAACAATAAAAATTGAAAGAAATTTTCAGGAAAATTTTCATATGTCAATTTTTATGGCGAATATGTTCATTATGTTTTCATTCAGCAACAGTAAATGCATTAACAAGCTTAACAACACAAGGCGCGACATTTTTTAGACTTTTCAACATATGCTCGGTGAAATCATTAAAACGATCCCAGCGAAAAAAAAAATGTTGTATGGCAATAACTTACAATCTTTAATTGATAATCGATGGGACATTTGTAGCCTGAGGTAAGTATTTAAGAGGCCTTTGTAAAACTTCTCGGCAAAATTGCCAACCATTCAAATAGCTGTGAATTTCCTTATGATCTTTTTTTAATCATTATTTTTTAATTGTTTTTTTATAGCTTTTACTGTTATTTGTAATTTATTTTTGTTATCAGAAAGAAAGAAAGAAAGATTTCATTATTCATTCATATTTTAAAAGTTTTATGTTATGTGTGCTACAAATTCAATTAATTGATATTTTTAAATCGCTTCAAATTCAACTTTTCATCGTCGTATCACTTCACAACTGATATGTATTACCGGAATACTGTCGAAGTGTTTTTTCTTTTCTCTTTTTGTTAGTTTTATAAAAATCGACCAGAGGAAATTCAATACTTAGAGTAAATGTGCTGTGTGGTCACCGGTTTCATTATCATCAATGAAAGAAAGACGCGCAAAAGTTTTAATACTGTTTGGAAAACGAACAAAAATAAAAGAACAGAAATGCAAAAGTATGGAAAACATTTACAAAAAGGTCAATAATTGTGTGCTTGTACAGAGCAATTTAGCAGAAATATAAACGTTTGTGGTCTGTGAAAATCGACGACAAAGCAAGCAACTTCAATACGTAAGCAATGGAATAAAAAGGGAAACCGACCATTACGTACCCTAGACTCCTCGCTTTAAATAATTCTTAACTTGTATCGCAAATCGTGACTTCCTGCCATACTTACTTTTCACTATAGCCTTTATATCTGAAGCAGTCCCAAATTTATTTCGGAAGAGGCTCGAAAAACAGGCCCAGATAGCCCAAAGTTACAACAGCGCATTTATGTATCAAACGATTACTTTATAACAATTTCCATCATAAAAGACAAAAAATCAGATCTTGTTCACCTTTGAAAGTTTTCTTTTTCAAAAATTGATTCCATGGCATTCAAATTTTTCACCCCTACTAAATATGCCATACTCACTATAGCTTTTTGTCGAGAAAACTTAGAAATTAAAAAATTTTCTAGGTATGATATTTTCAAAATAGATCTATATATATGGAGAGAAGTTATTTAAAAGATCCGGTTCAAATCCATTCACAATAGCGTTCATTCTCAAGCCATTGTACCAAATTTCATTTAAACATCTCGAAAACTAAGACCGTAAATTAAATATAATACATGGATGGATAGATCTATCCAACATTCAATCTGAATGTAAAGTGCAAAAGGTGAGTCCATCTCGAGTATAGTCGAGATAAACTTAATACATTTTTGCCACAAGGAGTGTACGGTGTAAACAGTATACAAACAAGTAAAGGGATAACGCAGAGCAAATAAAAAGCGGCGTAAAATATCTAAAAATAAAAGCAAACCTCTGAAAGCGATCTAAGCGATAAGTATTGTGAAGACAAAGACTTAAAAAGAAACAACTACGGGACGTCAGCCGGTCTAGTGTTGTGTTGGAAATTTGTTTCTATGGAATATACGCACGAGTTATATAAGAATTTGCAAATCTTTTTAAAAGTTGTAGTTCGTTATTTTTCAAATCTGGCATCTCTACATAGTAGTAACTTGCGGAATTTGATGAGCTAAGTCCACCAAATTCGCACGCAAATGAAATGTCAGAAACGAAACTTTGCCCAAACATATGTATGCGTTAGTCCACACTGGTCTATACTAAAATGCAAAAAAATATGAAACATAAGTAGTTCTCGGTGGACAGACCGCAAGAGATGATTTGTTATTTCGGCGCAGAATCCATGTGTTCGGAAAGTTGGGAATAATTAAAAGCATTCTTAAATAAAATCTTATTTTTATCCAAAAAATCGTTAATAAAAATGTAAGCTATTGCTTTAAGTCCTTTAAGTCGAGTTTATTTTATAAATTTTCTTAAAGCACATTTTTCTATATTTTCGCTCAATTACGCAGTAGCTATACAACGGAGACTAAAACAAAATTTGCTTTACATTGCTATACTGTATTAAAGTTTATGTGCGCGTGTATGTGAGGGTATTAATGTAAGATAAATATCCACTTTCACAAGCAGAATTATCTATTTACACAGAACTTATAATTTATGTACAGTTATAGGTGTGTAAGTGTGCTTGGGGAAATACCACTTGACTTGATAGACTATAAGCTCTCGAGCAATGTATTGCGTATGCCATCTATTCCCAAACTTCTGTCACAGATGTATTTGTGTTTGATGTTAAAACACAAGCATTAACGTGAACGTTAATATCTGGACACATCCATGTGTATACACCACATATTTTCATAGTTAAAAATATACCTCCGGGTATTCTTCTCTATTATTTGCTTTTTGCTTTTCTTCTGTTTTAACATATAATACATCCATTAGTTTGACGTTTTTCTTTATTCATTCGATTTTTAAAAGGTGAATGTGATAAATAAATTATCTTGAACTTGTGCTATGGATGTGTCTTTAAATTTAAGGTCAACTGCGTTGGAGACACAATCATTGTGAAGGAAGCAAATGTATTAAAAGTTGATTGGTCGCGTGCATAGAACTTTTGCAGAAAATTCACTTGCTTGCACAAACAGACACACTTTAAAGCGAGTATTTGAATTGTTATACTATTATGTCAAAGAGGTTTCCCTGGACCCTCCTATATATGATAGATTTTTCTTATCATCCACTCCATCTTATCTTTCTGTCCCTGACATCTTTCGCATACTTCTTAACACACTATTCTTTTAACTTAATTGAACTTTGTGTTTTAAAATCATGTTAAAAATTGTAAAGTTAAATAAGTTGAAATTTCATTTAAAGCAAAACATTGTTCTCCTTCTTAAGCAAAAAGTATTCTCCTCCCAACTGGATAAATATAAAATGTTTTGATGATTGACCAGAGGCAGGTTAACGAAAGATTCCATTTTTTTTAGTTGCACAAATTTAGTGCAACTATGTTCGAAGAATTTTCAATCATCTCCAAAACGGAGATGGAAAGACTTGTTATTCGGTCGGAGTGTTCCGGCAATATTCTTGCCTTTCTCCAAATAGTCAGCAAGGACCATTATTTATATCTCTGAATGAACTGATGGCGATGACTAGAGGATTCTATAGGACAAAAAGGAATGATTAGTTATCGTAATGAATTCAATCAAGTGAAATTCTGTAGGTTGAACAAACGATATCAAAACAGACAGACAGCAGTCAGCCGGGCAGGCAAGCTTAGATCAACGACAAGAGTGGTTCTGAATCGATTGGTATATTAAAAAGTGAATGTATCTGAAGTCCTCTTGAATATCGCATGCATCTCCGCATAAACTAAATACCGCAAGTGGTGTCGGATATAACAAGAAAGAAAATTATATGCGATTATGACCGAGTCTTTGATAGCCATTAGCTTTTCGCTATAAAAAACAAATCACAAAAAAATTAAGTTTCGATACTTTGTAGTATTGGGTACACTTGGCTGACTTTTTCTGTTTTTTACAAGCCCTCTAAGTTCCCCCATAGAATATATATTTTCATCACTATATCTGTATAACATTAATATGCGAACAACCCGTTTTTCTTTTTTCCTTTTTCCGGGTTTCGTGAGTTTGCCAGCAGGTCCCTTGACCGATTTGACCCATTTTCAGTTCCAACTTGAGTGCAAAAACTTCTAATGGTTCTGACACCTTGGAAGTCAATAGGTTCATTTTTACGACCAGAAAAAAGAATACCACTGCCATTATTCAAGCGGACAGGCGGATATGCTGAAATCGAATCAAAAGTTGATAGCGGTCGGGAAGATTTGTGTTTTATAATATCCCTCCTTTGGTGACGGCGGTATAAAAAACTGATAAGAGAAGATGGGTTTGCAATTCGTAAACATTTTATCTATGATATGAAGGAAAAAATGTTCTTTGTATTAACGGTTTTCTCCTCAAAAAACATGCTTTTAACCAAAAGTCCCTTATAGCTGAAAAGGACTTAAGGGATGCCTGTCAATTTTTACTTTTGCGTTTTAATTTTGTTAACTTAAATATTTAAGAATTATTTAAAAAGATGATCAACGATTCCTAAACATTATCGTATTTTGTATTACAAATGATTTTCCTGCCCTTGAGAAAAGGAATGAAATGATGATTGTAATCTTCGCCTTTAAAATAATAAAAGGAGAATTTTATTCGTCGGCTTTATTAGAACATAGTGACATTCGCTTCCCCAGTAAGGTCTCAAGATGTTTCGTACTCTTGCAGCTACCACAATGCCGAGCCAATTATGAGTTGTTCAACCCGTTTCGGATAAGGTGTCAAATGTTCAACGATCATTACCGGCCTCTTGATTTTTCTGTTTTGTTAACAACATTAAAAGCATTACGTTGCATAACTAACTGCTAAAAATTTGCGAGCTCGTACAAATTCTGATAGATTCTAATTTTGTTTTTTTTTTCTGATTTTTTACTATTAATATAAAAAGCACATGTTCGTTCATCAGCATGTATCCCTGTATCTTAATTTAGTGCTTCGTTGAATTCTGGTGCAAATTATAAGTTAACCTTCTATTTTTTTTTCTCTCCTTAGTGCAAGTAAGTTATTTTGTAGCTTTCATTCGGCTAATTGCTTGTTCCGTAGCGTAATTTAATTAAACAAATATATATATAATCATATATTGCTATTACGTAAACCTCCCCTTCGTGATTTTACGTTATTTGTTCAACTCCTTTTGGAATTAAGTTCGTAGCGGTGAATTGTAAATTTTGGGATAGTATATGCTTTGTTTACAAAAGTGGGAGGTCTATTTACAACATTTTAATTCTCGTTCTGGTCTTATTGTGTTCGAATATTTCAATTCAACTCCCTTGATTCGGCCGACTTCCACCTCTTTTCGACTGACTCGGCTCACTTTTTAACCCCTTTACCTTCCGCAAATATTTTGTTACAAGCAAATTACTTTTACCTGAATTCGTCGCTACATTTAAAATTCCTCTATTTGTAAATTCTGGGAATTGTTGTGAATATTTTCGCCAGTCGCCAGTCCGCATGGCGCATGGCGCAGATAATGCGTCATGAATGTGTACTTGGTTTTTCGCTTTCTTTAGAATTTGTTTTTTTAGAAAATCGACGAAATTTCCTGACAACGCAAATCATCAAATATGACATTTTCGTAACGGTATGTATGTACGTGTAACTTTATTACGGGGCCTTAAACTTTGAAAGACGTTTTTCTCGAAAGCACGTTTTTCGAGCATTGCACTGGATGGTTTCAATTTTCATCGGATTGACTTTCATCTGTAACTGCGGTTCACAGACGTTATAATAATTTCTGAATAGAAAAGAATAGTTCTATCACCGACTTTTTCGTGATTTTTTTTCAAAAAAAAAGTTTAAAGTGACAATATATTTCATATCCACCAACGAAGGATAAGGGCACATTCATTTTGTCCAAGAAGCTTCACAGATTAGGGTATAGGGTAGAATAAAGGTGTCGTTATACGCCCTACAACCTTATTGTTGGTCAGTATTAAATTCTGAGTCGATCAAGGCATGTCTGTTTGCCCGCCTGTGTAGATGTGCAGCCATTTTCCTGAATGCAAAAGTTAACACATCGGTAATTCTTATAAGGGCACTATTATTGAAAATAGGCCAAATCAGTCAAAAGTTTATGCCTATAGTGCAATATAAGTTTAAAACATCTCTGTTTTCAAAGTACAAAAATTCTTTTCCTTTTTCTTGTCTTCTTTACAGTATGTACCTGAGCACTTACATACACTTATATTCATACCCGTTTGAACGTCTGTATACACTAACGCTTATACAGATATATATACCATACGGACACTTTACATATATATACTATACTTGCGCATAAACATTTACGCATGCTTACATATATCTCATAAATGCTTGTAATATTTCCTTACGTTTTACTTATATTTTTTGAACTTCTTCATATACCCATTCATTCCTATATATTTTCTTATATTCGAATATAGACATGCTCTTATAATCAAGTTCACGTGTATTGCTGATCTCACATGCTAGAATTATTGATATAAAATGTCTCTCTCCACATTGCTCATTTCACATTAAACCCCTCTTTGTATGCGCATATACATACACAAACAGGCCCGTTGAGGTATTAAGAACCAGCAGCACGCGACCACCGATCATTCTTTTATTGTTCAGCGACAGTCAAGCGGAAAGGTAAGCAATCCCTATTATTCCTTCAGGACGTTGATGATTGGCCTCTTCCTGCAACCATCCTTCGGTTTGAAGAATAAATCGCCAAGTGAGCTGGAGTGACTGTACGCTGAAGAATACACGCCATCATTACAAAATAAACATACAGTGGATTCCTAAAAACGGCGTCTAGAATAGTAGTCTATGGTAATTTTTCAACACGGTATCTAGAACAGGACTTTAAGGTGATTCTTCAAACCCGTATCTGGAACAGTGCTTTACGTTAATTTGAACGATTTCGGAAAAACAAAAAGTTTCACGCATCCCACAGTTGCTCTGCTGTTACGCTCGTATTTTCTTTCCTATTTACTAATTCTCCTTAACAATCGTAAATTAAAAATCCACATTCCTGAAATAAAGCAAACGAATTCAAACAACAAATAAAAGGTCTTCTTAAACAATAAATTTTCTTGCAACGAATTGGTATTAGCCCTGAGTAGACCCTGGGTATAGAAGGGGAAACCCGAAGTGAATCGTTACAACTTCTAAACTGAAACACATAAAAAAATAAAAATTTCCCTACGAGTGATTGTATAAGACCCCCATAGAAGTGTAGAAACATGTTTAGCGAAATTTCATTGTTTTCATTTTTCTATAGTTTCTTGCGAGTCTTTTCAAGGTACGAAAAGTGGACAAAAAAAGGTTCGGTCACAGCCGAAAATATAATTTTCTTACTTGTTTTCATATAAATTTAGGAAAATGGCCTTGTTTTTAGTGCACATAAGATGATATTATCTTTTAACGTAAGAAGAAAGAAAAATGTATGCTTGGTCTGCTTTAAAATTTTTCAAAACGTTGCAAACATATTCCTCACGAAGACTGGCTAATTTTTCCAGATTTTCAAGGGAAACGAAATATCTGCAGTATAGAAAAAATGAAAAATATGACCTCCTAATTAAGTTTGCAATGACGGTTGCCCTTAAGCAAAGTATTATGTTAGAAGGCTTTCAAATTGCAAACAGCTGATAATTGTTCTAAAATATCTAATGGAAATTGAATGGACAATGCGTTCAATACTTTATGGCGTAAACCAATCTTGCTTGTTCTTATTTGCCTATTTAATCTATTTTAATAATTTCTTTAAAAATTCGTTATTCTCTTGTCGTCACAAACTTTAAGATAAGCAAGATAAGGGAAACCTTCCCGCTAATCTACTTTGTTACACAAGAGATGATGAGATATGAGAGCCTCTTATTGTGGATAGAAATAAGAAAAAAAATGTTTTATTAAATTAATTTTTACTTAAAGTTATTCCCTTACATGTAAACCCGTTCCAAAATTAAATTACGTTTGTATATAAAATGTCTAAAAATTTCTTTGAAAAGCATTCAAAATTGTAGGTGAATACAGTAAACTTTTTTACATGGCTGCAGATAAAGTGTAACTAAGCATCTCTTGGTGTTTGCATGTATATTAAGCTTAAATTTATAAACCACTTTACACTTATGCAAGAGTTTCGAAGCGCACTTGATTTTGATGTTTGAGAATTACAAACAAAATCCATTACATAAATTTTTACGTGTGAATGTATTTTTGTACATACATGTGTACCTATGCTTTTGCCCTTAGTTTCCGTCTCTAGTGTAACTTTGTTTTGAACAATATTTTCTAAAACGAACACACTTTCTAAAAAAAAGGAGAAAGAACGGAAAACAAAAAACCTCAGGCAAAAGCAAATCGCAAGCAGCACGTGCAGGCATTTATTATTATGAGACTGAGAGATAACGATCTGAAAAATAAATGGTAATCAAAGAAATGGCATCAATTTCTTTTAACGTTGTCGGTGAGTAGATGTACGATGTATGTGTATGTGTGTGCGTGTGCATGCATCTTTGAAAATTGTGCTAAGAAATAAATTTAATAAAATGCCTTAGCGTTCAAAAGGTTTAATTTTAAAACTGTCATCTCACAACTATACCACGTGGTCTGCAGAGTCTACCCTTCCCCTTGAATAGCCCTTTTTTTCTTTTTTTCACATCCTACACCACTTGTTGTACAAGGGTGTGCTAAGTTTATGCGCACGTATGCAAATCATAGAAGGACTTCAGATCGATCCATCTTTTATTAAACCAATCTATTCAGCATCACTTTCTGCATCGATGTAAGCTTGTCTGTCTATCTGTCCCTCTGTGTTCCCCTTTTTTTTGTGTTCAACCTACAGGTCATAGTTTTTGAGATATATTTCTGAAAATTGGTACGCTGACGAGAACGTACACTATTGGAAAAAATTTGGATCCGATAACTTTTTCGACCACTTCCGCTATAAAACTCTTTATTTTGAAAAGCCAATACATGAGGGTGATGTAGGGTATTTAATAGTGACCCATGTGGAATATTACTTTTACTTGTTTTTTATGCCCTTTTAGTTGAAAATAATTTTTAGTTTTTTCAGACAACACATTTAAAAAGGAAAAAAGGAGGAAACGTGTGAAGGGGAAGAAAAATTAAGGTCTCTTCGAAACATCCATCATTTGTATGAAGAGTTAGGTGACTATAATTCTTCTGTGTCATACAAACTTTTATAACATTCTAGCTTACGTTCGCACACTTATACATGCATTTACATAGAGACGCATACAAAAATACGTGTCAAATAAAAAATGTCGAAAAATTTCAAGTCCTTCTCCTTTCTTTTTGTCCGCTTCGCTCGGTTTATTGTGATTTAAGTAAATCAACCAAAGATAAATTCACCGAAATTTCTTTGTTGCCGCGCGAATATAAACATGCACGCCCACACACAGTGGCAATCGTCTGTTTTTTGCTTTTCGTCTTTGTGTTAGTGTAGTCACCACAATGGCATTTAAACAACTACAGTAATAAAAAGCTTGTGACCTCTACATATAATGTTGTCTTTTTTCGTTTGTTTTCTTTTTTTTCTTTTTTTTTTCCTTTCTAGTAGTTTTCATTTATCTTGTCTTATAGTTTTTGTTTTTGTTATTTCTTCTTTACTTTTAAGTAAGGGAAGAATACGTGTTTTAAAAGCATTTTCTAAATAAAGAGAGAATTTTTTGTTTATTTTAACAACTTAATGTTTTCCTCCTCCTTTCATTTATCATGATTACCGCTTATGATTTTGCACTTGAGTTGATTAGCACTTGTTGGTATAGAAAAAAAAAAAAACGACGTGCGCTATTGAATTGTTTATATTGGATTAGAGTGCATTTCACCATTCAAGCGGTCATATAACACAAAAATCTCTGCATCGAAACAGATTCATTTCATTCATTCGCTCTTTAAGCAATTGCTTACGACAATCATTGAATAAATTAAGATAAATCAATACAGAAAAGGTTGAATTATATTATGTTTACTATTTCATAACACAAAGGTAAACTACTACTATTCTATTTACTACTTTCACTACTATTTCATGCCGCATTTCTTATTGACGTAGTCCGCTCTAAGTCAACATCCAAAAAAAAATAAATAAATAAATAAATAAAAAAATCAAAATTTTAAACTGATGAAAAAATGAAATTAAATCAAGAAAGCCTTTGCAGCCTTCTAAATGCTTTCAAAAGGACTGTAACGTATTGCAAGCCTTAAAGTGGAAAATTGAAATAATTATTGAGTTACCCGGAATGGTCTCTTTAAGAGACATACCCCCAGCAAAAGCAAGACAGAATTTAACTACATGCCTGCTACAGAACACATTAAATCAAAGCGAAAGCTTTTATCCTTACATTCAAGTCATTAGTACAACAGTTTACAATTTTAAGGACACCTCACTTATGTGTATTATATCGTATTTAAAAAAGTCTCAATGAAAACAAATTTAAGTTTAGCTTATCAAATTACTTTACAAAAAAAAAAAAATGCTATAAAAAGAAACCCTTTTAAACCCTTGACCCTTGAATATTTTTACATCATAGCCACCAGCATTAATAGAAAGAAAAAAAATCTGTTAATAAATATTGCAATAAAACATTTCTCAACAAGGAAAATACAAATTAAGAATGCGAAAATTGTGTAGAGAAAAATCACGTGAACACATAATAGCGGTCCGCAGCGGTAGGGTTAACTACCTTACACCGCCCTACAATTACTCATATAACGAGTTCTTAAATTAAGGCGTTATGTAAGAAGCGGCCGAACAGCGTTCACATCAGTGTGACAAATTTCAAATAAATATCTCCAGAATTGCAACGTGTAGGTTGAAGAGAAGAAAATAAGACAGACATCGGGCGGGCAGACGGACAGATAGAAGGACACGCAGTTTGGTATAATAAGGAAAGTGGGTACCGCACAAGCTTAATATGCTCTAGTGACATAAGTGGGGTAGGGTATAAAAATCGTTCCTGAAAAAATAAAATAATACTTTTTAAGCATTATTTACATTTTAAATTTATTTTTATTTATTGTCTACATATTTTGTAAATAAATTTACAAGGAGTAGATTTAGACCATATGCTCGCGGATTTACCTTTGGCTTTACCTTTACTATATATATCTCTGGCAATTGTTCATAGTTCCAAAATCACAAAAACTGAAGGCCACACGTTATATAAACGTAAAGGTTAACACATGCACTAAGAGATTAAGATGAAATATGAGCGTAAGTAATACTTGCTTAAAAATATTCACATTTATTAGACAACAGACACATTCTTTCAAGAAAAAAGAGTGCAGATATTTCTTTAATTTAAAGTATGTGACTATATGTGCCAGGAACCTCAGTGTCAATATAGATTGAAACTTCACTTACTACAATTCACTCTACAATACTTATGCGGAAGTTTTTAGACAGAGGATTAAGCAAATAAGTGTTCAAATAGTTCCTGTTAATCTACTCTTTCTATAAAAAACCTAAATTTCACTTTAAATTGACAAAAAAATTATTCATTCAATTATTTATATCCATTACCGAAGGTTTGGCATATATCTGCTTTGCTGTTCAAAGCTGTGGTAGCATGAAAAACATCAGGCTAGTGTTTAGCCTAAACTCATTTATTTGTCCTCTCACCTGTGCACCTGTCCACCTGTCTTTCTCTCCATTCCGTCTTCCTGCTGTCCGTTCACTCCTTTCTCTGATCGTCTGCCTATTTTTGCGTCTACCCTAACATCCGCCTATCCTTTCTAATGTCCAATTCTCCCAACATTGATCTATATGAACGTCCGCCTGTTTCAACTTTCGCATATTTCAACCCTCGCCTCTTCCAACGTCCGCCTGTCCATACATCCGGTTATTGCTTCGATTATTTTTGTGAACGTGACAACTTTTTTGTGTTTTCTTTTTTTTCACAATCTCTAACTTTTTTTAAACGGGCCCTGACTCTGAATGATTTATTACTTGTTGGCTTTGCGTACGGTTTGGTTTGTCGTGCGAAGTGTGCAGGTAGCAATGACCGTGCCGTAGATGCAGTCCTAGATCCTTCGAAAGGGCTACCTTGGTCATGTCCCGACTGTACCAAGCGGGATATTGACTTTTATAATTTTTTCACGTAGACAAGGAATGGGTTTTCTGAGTTAAGCAAAAATCTCGTGACTTTGAGTGGAAAGTTTGAAAGTGAAAAATCAACACAATGTTCGACGAGTGTTGCTATCTAGAGAACTATCATCTTATCTAGCCTGTAAAAGACCAAATCGCAGTACAGCATGTGGCACTTCACCTCCGTCTTTGCCTAAATAAGATTCATCGATTCATGTGGTTGCCTACAAAGAACGTCAGCGTTTTCGCTACCGTTGAATCGGCCGGTGACAAAAAGGTTATAAAAAGACCTGTAAGCCCTCCAGAAGGGCAATATTGGCATCAAGACTGTTGCCGACACCTCTGAGGGTAACATAAAAAGTTATCTGCCTGCAAAAGTCCCATCCGTCAGTTTGAAGCGTGTAAGCATTCTCAAATTGGCGTCACCTTAACCTAGAGCTATCTCGCCTTTTAAATTGTTAACATGGAAGTTTTGTTAAACACACCGTTGTGGGCAGTTGGATCCCTAATTAACGAATTCATCCTTCTGGATTGACCTCGTAATACTAATTCGGTAGCTCTTCCATCCTCAAAAAACTAAACACTTCTTTAGGTCCAGCAACTTTCATTTAGCAAAATGTTAGGAGCCTAAATTCAAAAATTTTCTTCACTTTCCTCACGCGTGAGCACGGAATTTTCCTATTTGGCCTCACTGAAACTTGGTTAAAGCCTGATTTACACTCATCGGAACTTTTTTACAATTCTTTCCAGGTTTTCGGATAGGATTGATTGAATCACACTGGTGGTGGTGTTTTAATTCCCATATCTGCTGCAGTTCCGTCCCATTCAACTAAATTCTCTACCAATAAACGGCTATACGTTACTTGCTCCTATATCCCTCCGAATGCGGATATCTCTATCTATAACAAACATGCCGCTCTCATTTAGCCGAAAAGTCCAGACCTACTGATATAGTCATAGCGTTGGAGGACTTCAATTTCCCGCAAGTCACTTGTTATTGTAGTGATAATCCCGGCTATATGGTTCCCTATTCAACATCTGATAGAACTATTGTGGTTTTCACTAAATTACTTCATCGTAAATTAGTTGAATACAATTGTGCTCCTAACTGTAAGGGCAGACTGCGAAATCTTTCCTTTGCCAATATCCCGGAGATAGTTGTAAATCGCTCTCCACCTTTTAGTTTACCTGAGCGTCCGTATCATCCAGCAATTTGTATTTTCTTCCACTGTAGGCATAATGGTCCGTTGAACCATTCTACTGTGTCAAATCCCACTTCCTCAAATAAAACCATATCTTACTGCTTAAATCTCATCTTTCACACATTATGCTCGATTGTTCTGCTTGGAATATTGAAACCTTACTGTCATCGTTTTGTAATCAAGCAACCTCGCCATTGAAGCCCGTCCCGTCGTGATTTAACAAATATATTAAATATTAAAAATAAATAGGAAAAACAAATTTTTCAAAAAATTTATGAAAAGTGGATCTTCTTATGACTATTTCGCCTATTCTGCTGCAAGGCATAGATTTAATTATCTCAACCACTAATATTATTGCAGGTACCTTCAGTTGATAAAATCCTCACTGCTTGTTACTCTTAAATATTTTTTAGGTTTGTCGAGTCCAGAAGACAAAATCTCCATATATGCTTCGTATGTTTCTTTCAAGGGCTCCGAGTGTTCTGGTGATATTGAAACCTCAAGTCTTTTTGCTGAATACTTCCGACGAAATTTTTCAACTCCTCATTCCGCATTAACTGTCAACTAACCGTATTCTCTCGGTTTTAATTCCTAGCTTGGTCATTTTAGAAAATGACGTTTTAGATGGTTTGAGGTCCCTAAAGTAAAGTTGTGTGCCTGGACCTACTGGGATTCCATCATGTATACTTAAACCATTCTCTGTCGTGCTATGTGGTGTTATTTCAAAAATTTGCAATAAGGACTTGAAAACAGGTGGTTTCCTTTTGTGGAAGCAGACATCACACGCACACGGCGTGAACTATAGAGGCATCGCCAAGTTAAGAGTCTTACCTAAATTGTTTGAGCACTCATCACTTAGCTTCTGCTATCAAATCTTATATTTCTCCATTTCAGTACGGCTTTCGGAAAGGAAGATCTACCGGTAGGAATTTCTTACCTGCAACGTTTTCAAGACTTTTTCTACCTGCTCTAGCACAGATCGTATACGCTGATTTTAGTGAAGCGTTTGACATAACTTATTTAACTTCAAACTCCATGCCTTTGGCTTTCCTTTCAACTTAGTAAAATGGATGAGGTCTTATCTGCATACGAATCGTTCAGGATTCCGTTTAACTTCATTTCCTCGAATGAATTTTCCGAGACGTCTGGCGTTCCTCAAGGCAGCCACTTAGCGCCACTTTGATTTAATCTAATGACCTCTCCTCGGTGATTAATTTCAACCAGATCTTAGTGTATGTTGACAATGTTAAACTATCTTTTTCCTTCTCATTAGGATCGCAATCGTATCAGTTTCAAATAGGCCTAAATAACTTGGTTACATGGCGCTGGTTAAATCTTACGAAATGAAATCCGAGAAAAATGCAAGAAATTTTCTTTCTCAAGAAGGAAGTCATTCAATATTTCATTGATTCACACCAGCTAGAAAGCCAGAATCAGTTCATCGATTCACCAAAGGTGGCGTTTTAGCTTGCATATTGAGCTCTCTTTAAGTAAAGCTGCGTCCTTCCATTAAGAGATGGTCCAACGAAACGGACAATCCTTGCATTACAAAAAGATTACACATGTGCTTAGTTAGGCCAACAACTGAGTATGCCTCTGTTGTGGTGTTATGTAAATTCAATTGAATCTGTTCAAAAGCAATCCTCGTTGTCCGCTCTTAGGAATTTGGGTTAAGACCCGCTTGCGTCTCTTCCTCCTTACGAAGATACGTTGCTTTTGCTATCCTTAGCGCCACTTGGGAAACATAGATTTATTCTTGGTGTCGCCTTTTTAATTAAGTTAGTTAATAGTACGACCGATTTGTCCACATTGCTTGGTGTGATAAGCTGTAATGTCCCTAACTACTTCTCTAAGCACTTTATTGTCATTAAGCTGAGTCAATGTATGTATAATAGTGAACTTTTTAATCCACTCAGAGCTGTTTGCAGAAATCTCAACCTCAACGGACTCTTTAAAGTCTATCAAAAAAACCCTGCTTAATAGGCGCGATTCGCTTATGTCGTATTTAAAGTAACTTGTAACCTTAACTTCTTATTATGATTCGAAAATTAGCTGGTGTTGCCAAGCTTTTGCATGTTTGCAATGGTTTAGAAGTTCACTTGCAACTGGGATGTGTATCGGTTGTGGGTGTGCCTCTGTGCTAGCTGTGTGCATATGCACACGGTTTATTATTTAATTGTTTGTGTTATTTTTTTCTTCTCTTTACATACCTTTATGTAGCTTATACTAGTTTTTAATAATAATTAGGGTAAGATTTGCTTGTAAGAGTCAATTGAATTCGTCTGCGAATTTATTTTAGTTGAGTTTCATATGTAAGTAAATAAATAAATAAAAATTAAGACAAACTAAATTTCCTTCTTTTTTTTTTCTTTCTTAAGACTTGGCTGACAATCATAATTGTTTTATGTAAACTTTGTGTACGCAAATAATAAAAAATTTTAAAAACTTTGGCATTAAAGTTTTTGCGCAGAGATTACATTATCGACTCCTTTATTACATTTCGTCGACGCGTTACATTTCGAAATTTAATTCTCCCCCTAGCGTTAGTTACCGATTAAAGGTTTACTTGGTTTACTGTCTGAAGGGATTATTTTCTTTTTGCTTTATACGCCCGATGGCGAATTTTTTTAATTATTTGGTTGCGATTATTGTGCAAAGCGAAGAAAAAAAAACCTTTTACGCATGAGAATATAATTCAAACAACTGCACACACATATGTATGCTTAGATTGAGCATACGAAACCGCAATTTGCTAGGAATGCTCTACACGTCAGTTCGAGAGTGGGGGGCGGTTGGTAGAAAAAACCATTTAAACTTGAGGATTAACCACTTGGACTAACCGCAACAAAATTACTGTTGTATTTCAACTTTAAAGAGAAAAAACAAAAGTATAATATGCAACAACAACAAACGGGAAACTAAACGCTTACACCACATACCGCAACTAAATGTATTTTTTTTTTCGAAAATAAAAGATACGTGAACCGTAATGTGATGATGGAAAATAAGAAAACTTTGTTTTAAATGAACTTTAAGCGAATCATTTTAAACACTTTTCACTTTTTACGCATAAAATGTTCATACGAAGTAAAAACATAGCAAACGAAGTAAATGTTTATAACCTTGAGAGTATTGTATTTGGTCCAGAACGTCTGCACTTTGTAGGCTTTTCCTTTGGGAAATCATATGGCAAGACGAAGATACTGAGCTTCTTAAACTAACTGTGACGACTATTTCAATGAAACAATTTAGTCTTCTACTAAAAAAGAGAGATTCACCCTAATCCGTGCGCGGACTTCGCGAGCATTTGAGGCTGGTTTGAACTTGGAACTTACATCTTTTGATTATTTCATATTGCATTTGCAAAATTTGTCTTTACTTTTTATTCACTTTGCCACTAAGCCGACAAAACGTTGATTTTGCACAACATTTTTCTAAATTAGGACAAGAAAAATCTTTGCCGAAAAGATAAAAACATTGCTTTGCGATTCACCCGTTGAGTCGAAAAAAAGTAGTTCAATGCTCCAGTTTATGTGTTCTGCTCCTATTCTGAAAACGACGAACGTGTCAAGTGTTATTTCATCGTTACAAATCAACGAACAAACGAATTTACAGGACCTAGTAAATATTTGTGGAATTCTTTACTGCTACGTTTCATGGGTATTTAAGATGCTGCAAGTAAATGCAGGCGCCATCATAACATAAGTGGTTGGTCGCTGACAGTTACCACGGAACATCTGACGACTATTCGATAAAAGTACAACTTTTTTATCATAATTTCTCTGTCCACGGTCTAAATGGCATTTTCGAAACCCTAATTGGTACCACATGAAGATCTCATTTGCTTCCATCTACTCTAATATCTTCTCAAAACTTTTAAATATATTTACTAGGCGGGATTCTTCACATTTTACTATTTTTTCTTTTTTCCTACCTTTTCAGCATATGTTCCGGTCTGTATGATCACTCGAAAATAGATACGTGTTAAGATTAAGCAAAAAAAAAAAAAAAAAAATTGAAAGAAAAACTGTTATATATAAAGAAACAGTATCATATATAAAAAATAGTTTTCACTTCAATTTTTTTTTTTTTTTGTTTCATTTATTCTTATAACAATCACAATTCATTAGGAGTTTTTCTTTTTCCCACTTGAGCTACCTACGTTTGGTATATAAAAGAGCATCACGAACAATCTAAACTCAGTTCCTATCTATTTTTGTAAATATTTCGAACTCAAACGTGTTAATTCAAGAAAGAGAACAAAACAAGTATATCCTGGAATTCTGCGCTTGCAGCAGATAAATTTAAAAACATGAAAATTCAATTAACTAACTTACCAATGATAGTTTGTTGTTATATTTAGTATTACTTTTATGATAGTTTTTACCATTTTTCTGCTCTTCATCGTCCTCATCATCATTATTATCAGTATCGTCATCATCGTCATCTTCATCGTCATTGACATCATCAATATCGCCGTCGCCTCCTCCTCCTCCTCCTCCTCCTCTATCTTTTTGCTTTTCATCTTGCAAATAATAATAAGATTTACGATCACGTTGATAAGAAGGTAAAGCATTAAATTGTCTCCCGGTATGTTTAACAATTTGCTCACAGTTATCATCAGCATTGTAATCAGGTTGTGGAAGTGCTTGTGAATTTGATGATGTTAATCTAACTACAGCAGCAGGATTTTCCATACAATTTCTTGTTGTTATATTTGTCAATGTGTTATTACGATTGGCTAACAAATGTTTACGTCCTATAAGTATTGCTGTGTCTGCAGGTGTAACCGTTGTACAGCTGGGGGTTAGTGGTGAAAAGAGACTGGTACCATCTTCCATTTCGTAAGATTCACTTTTGCCTGAGTTCGTATAGCCATCGTCGATTCCACTGATATGATTTTGACATTTTTCTTGTGGCTGTTGCGGTTGTTGTTGTTGTTGCTGCTGCTGTTGTAAACTATTTCGGTTACTCAATTGCATAAAATTGTTCGTCGTGTTAGTAGTACTCTCCGTAGAATAATTCCCCCGTGTCGAATTATAAGGATATGATGTCCTTAAAGTGAAGTTGTTTGAATCCTGAGTAGATCGTCCATTAATGCGTGCAGAGCGATAAAGAGGACGGGAAACGCTGAAATGTGTGAATAAAAATAAATGAGTAAGAAACGCATCATTACTATCAACAAACAAGTTATTAAAGTTTTGTAGTTAACAGTTTACACACAAACATATATTGCACATACTAGCGGCGCTTACTATAGCTGCGTACTTTTACTGCTATCACGATTAAAACCATACTAAATGTTGGACTATAAGAAGAGGAACTTTTTCTTTACTTTCTTATATTCATCAGTAGGTGCATATAGAATCAATAAATAGCGTTTACATTAAACGCAGTCTTCACAGTGAAATGATAGTTTTTAATAACGTCAAGTATAAAGTCATTAATTTTGTGGTTCTGAAAGTAAACATAAACAAAAGTAAAATATTCTTTAAATGTAGCGTTTTCTGTTTGAAGTTGTACTGAATGACGGCCATGACAGGTTTAACCAATCTTGTGGTTGGAGCCAAATAAAATTCAAGGCGTTCACCGTGATGGCACAAAAGGAATACTTAACTTGATATCATAGAGACAGAGAGACGGGCACTTAACTAGGGTTTTTAACAATAAATTGCCGGATGTTAGGCGTATACCTATTTTGGCTGAGTCGGTTTGGGTCAAACATCAAAATTTAAGGTTTTTTTTCTTAAGAAATTTTATTCCAAATAGTTTTTACACATATATAAGAGTGTATCCAAAAAGTAACACCAACCAATATTCAAGTTAAATTGAGCGGGAGATGAGACTTGGATTTATGCGCATGACCCGAGAACATTCGAACGAATATCGCGAAAAGGGTGAACCAAAACTGCAGAGAACCGCGCCAAATTCCCTCAAAGATCAAAGTGATGTTACCAGTTTTCTTCGATTATCGCTGTGAACTCCAAACTGTTAATAAGGAATAACACTGGAGTGTTATAAAGGCAATGAAGGCGACGAGATTGGTTTCCAAGGATAGATAAAAATCTCTCATTTTGTAAGCAAATTCTCTCTACTTATTGGACATTGCGTTTTTAAAATGCATTTTCAGAAAATTGTTTTATTACATTCAGCATACATGGCCTTACTTCTGTTTCGTTTTGCATGACTGACAATTTAAACGTTTTGACGTCTAATTTATCTGATTCAGCCGGCATGTATTAAGTAAATGGGCACTTGGCTTTAGTTGCGAACTATTGCTCATCGACTATTATGTCTGCTCCAAGTTTTATAACAAGTCATTGAGAACAGCTCAATACATTTTTTCTATACTTTTGCTGTACTACGGGGAGCACATACGGACTTTGGAAGGGAATTGAGCCAGTATTTGTATACATTTCATAATCTTATGAAAAATCAGTACATGTTTTTAAAAACAATTTTTATTATTATTATTTTAATTAATTTAGCCAGAGAATAAATTCTAAGACTAAAGTCTTAAAGCGCTAGCATATAAGGCCACCGGTTTTATTGAAAACTCTACCGCACTTGAAAGTTGAATGTAATAATATAATTGTTCCTAATGCAGAGCAATAAAATCGTAAATGGCTCGCTCCAGCAAAATAGTGGTAACGCATATAACCATTTTTAAATTTTAATTGGGCGAAACTCACACATTTATTCACTTTTATGTAAGCGATAATTATACAAGGGATAGATATGAGATATTGGATTTGGGATAAAGTCTCTCCTCTTGACAAGGCGAAGCCTGCTTAGCATCTTTGATCTTTTAATGGACAGAGAGACAATGAGATATTGGATTTGGGATAAACTCTCTCCTCTTGACAAGACGAAGCCTACTTAGCATTTTTGATCTTTTAATGCTCCGTCACTTCCACTCCAACGTACTGTAAGCAGTAAAAACTCCGCCTGAGTATGCGAGTAGATAAGAACCTCGACTACCAAACCAATGTTCGCGGGTTCAAATCTCAAGTTCGGTAAAGTTTTCTCTGGTCGTAGCTATAGGGAGAGCTCAGTCGGTAAAGGCAGAACACTTGCCAATTGAGCCCAAACCAACTAGTGTGCCTCCCTACTCTTTTCCGTGATTTTCTTTTCCTCCCTATTTCTTTCTATTTTCTCCCTTCTTTCTGACGATCACCGTATTACATGAATACGACATACTCAACAGCTTCTGCATGTATTCGGACGGTATTCTTCGCCGAGAACGACAGATGTAGAGTGTATTACAAAAAAAGCTCACCTAAACGTTAAGCCCATAACAGCACACACGGGGTTCGACTTGGATCAAAAGTTTGATGCCCGCTATCTCAAATTGGAACTATTGGAAGTAAAAAACAATCAAACTTGAGAATATCAACTGATGGATTGAGATAATTCTTCTACAAGCCTTTTAACTGCATTTAGATCTTAGGTCAACATTTCTTGAAGATAGTGCCTTCTAATAAAGTAAAATAAGTTATACAATTTTTTGCTTGAAATGGTAATCTTAAAAGTTTATATTTGAGTCGAGACCAGTGTTCGCTACGAAGTTCGAATTGAGGAAAATTGAAGAAAACTTTCACTTCATTGTTTCAATTCCGATCACCTTTCACGCACATCATCGATAACATTTCACACGAAGTTTTAATTTTTTCTAGAGAATGTTTATGTAAAGGTTTACATCAAAATCTAATAGAGTTCCCACCTTTAGGACAACAGTCCTTCGATTGTTCGACACCCTTTGACCATAAAGCAACGAAGTCACAATATAAGATGATATTATAATTATTAACTGCCTGCCAAACTAAATTATTTTATGAGATTTCGATTTCAACCCAGACTACATTAACTCTTTGAACATAATTTGTTGAAAGTTGTTTACGGAGGATTAAACGCACAATTCACCTTTTTGTGTGCACTATTTTATTAAGGATCTATACTTTGATCTTGTTTTCTGGGACTTGGAGAAATCCATTAATCCGTGTCTACATAAATTGATAGGCAGATGGATATCTTAAAATTTTCCCCTGATCAAAAACCAAATATTTTCATTAGTTGTTACAAGTGAACCAATAGAAATGTTATAGTCTAGGGTAAGGGATGTGTAGCGAATAGTTGAAATTAGAACTTACTTGTATTGATAAATTGGCGAATCAGTTTCTTGTCGCCGCCTCGATGACATCATAGAGTGAGCCCGATCTCCGCGGGCAGACGCCATCACATACGTCCACATGGCTTTTCATCACCTTATTGTCGTTTCCGTTTTCCATTCATATTAGTTTTATATAAATCAGCAAAATAAAAATTTTGCACAATAAATGAACGGATGATTGAATTTTTCGTGATAAACATCTGTTTTGTATTCAAATAGTAAAAAGAGTCGATAAAAACTGTACTCATGCACGCTTTTAAACATATGCACAAATTCATTCGATTTGTTTTTCGATGCACATTTAAACACACGTATAGGATCAATCTATACTTTCGCAGTGCCGAACACGTCGTTGTATTCGTTTCGTAGATATCATACTCCCTTGAGATTTTGCTTTCCTATTCATTCACGATTATTAAATTTTGTGTTCTATTGCCGTTGCCGTTTTTGTATTTGTTGAATTCTTTATCGCTACACCGGTTTGCTTAAGCCCACAAAAGCGCTTGATTAAATTTTCTTCTTCGATTTTTAATGTAATTTCCGTTACATCATTGCTTCAACGACATGTATATGCGTAAATTTACTGCCGAACATTTCAATGCCATCTATCACCGTTCTTTAATTCTCACTGTGATTTAATTGGAAAACAAATTAGTGAGAATTCAATTGACACGTTGCGAATCCCTTATCTGTAACCATAATAAATAAATAAAAATATTTAATGAAATTCAATGCCTTATGATTTGCGTTTGCGGTTATAATTTTATTAAAAAAAATAATAAAAAAAATCATCCATTACGAAAAGAAATGATTCATCAAATACTTATAAACATTCTCTCTTGAAAAATTACTCAAATTCCGATCTAAAACTTAAATTTCAAAGGCGACTTATTTAAAACAATTACGTTAATAAGACAGAGGGTTGGATTCTTTCAATATGTGAAGCAACGAGCATTTGCTTAAGTCTTTAGAGACTTGATTTAAAAAGGGCCTGAACGGTATCTTTATCGTAGTTTGTCAATAACATTAATAAGTTATGCATAAATACCGGAAAGAGAAACTACTTCTAGAGAATGCATCATCCGCGAAGTAAGTTACTTTGAAACCATAATTATTTCTGCACTTAAAGGTATTTGAAATGACTCGAAATTGAGTCGAAATTTGTTTACTTAAATATATTTGCAAAATTACCTTTTTATTATTTTTAAATTAATGGTAAGAAGGGACCAATGGGGGGTTGTCGTTCTGTGTGCATCGATAGTAATATTATTGTCAAAGAAAAACCTGTTTTATAGACAAAATAGACTAACATCTCTTTTTGAGTTCATTCTTCTTAACAAACAACCACCAGATCATTAGATACTTAACGTTTTTTCGCTTAATACCATTATTCGTAAAGCCTTAGATTTTTGAATATAACGACTTCTGAAAATAGTGCGTTTTGTGGGAAATATTGGTTAATATTATTATTATTTATTGAAACAAAGTAAATTTGTTACATTACGTCGTCATTTTATATGCAAAAGCCAGAGAACAATTTAATGACAAATAAGAAAGTACGTAAATCCTATTTGTCATAGCGTTTGCATATACATTCACACTCTATTTTTTATTCAACGGGAAAAATTCAAAATATTATCTTGTAGTTACTAACTATATGCGCAAAATGTTCTTCCAAGATAGATGAAAAATTCGAATCTCGTAATTAGCGGTTATACACCTACAGAAGCCTAAATTAATTTAGAAAAAAGAAAAGCAAACTGTGGCAATAAGGTGGATCAGTCAGGCATTTTAATTTAGTATTGCCTTCTTTACCCCGCGTACAGATTAGAGATGTCATTGAAAGATCGATGCGCGATTCGAAGTGGATGGGTCATCTCATAGTTGGTACGAGTTGAAGGCAGCTTCAGAAGCCAACAATTATGGATTACTCTTGCCGAGACATTAATATCTAACACATTCAGTAAAAATGGAGGATAACACTTACCAGACAGTGATGGCATGACAAACGAGACGCTCAACCACGGTGTATACGCTTAAGTCGATTCTCATAAGGTGGAAATGGAACAGCCTCTTTTCATGCCAAGCCACGTAAAGCAAATTCTAAAAAAGGTTCTTGCACTGACTCGACTTGATCGACGCAATTGTATGAATACTTGCAGCATAATTTAATTCTCCACAATCGGCCGAGCAAGTACAATAAATAATCTTTTGCGAATACAAAGGTCTTTAAATACAAACGACCATCGTTTAATAAACCCCAATAAAGCTTTCGTTTTGTCAACGCTGGCATAGAATTGCAAATTAAAGTTCAATTTAGGATCAAATACAACCCCCAGATCAGTTCGAAGTTCGAAACACAGTCGAACTTATAGGTATCAATAGAATAGTCAATAACTCTGCAAAACGTAATTTGTTAGCGTTTCTTCAAGTTAAGTGTCATATAGTTATAGTTTACACCATATATAAAACTCGTTTAAGTCTAAATGCAAGCACTAGGCATCTTCCAGGGCATTAAATGAGCAAAATAACTTGGCTTCATCAGTAAAAAAGCACTTTTGAAGATAATAAACAAGATGGTAGACTGTTAATGAATAAAGTAAAAAAGTAAAAGATCCAAAAGGATTCCCTGCGGAATACCAGATATAGCTTGTATAGACCGAGATATATAAGAATTAAATAACCCACGCTGTGTACGAACAATTAGGTATGACTTAGATCATGCAACCAAATTAGCAGAGAAACCAATACAGTACAACTTATGTACAAGTAATCCATGATCGACTCAATCAAACGCTTTAGAAAAATCTATGTAAACAACATCAGCTTGCTCACCGTGTGAAAACTCTTTATAGACATTACAAACAAGCTCCAGCAGGTTAGTCGTGATAAACCTACCCTTAACAAACGGTCCAGGTCTATGGAACTGTAAGATGCATTGCTATTTCAATCCATAACCCTAGGAAATCCAGATACTACGCTTCAAATTAACATATTTAAGAGAACACTTCGGATTCGTCTGAACCGAGCGACTCATTTTGTTGATGTAAGCATTGTAACAATAGTTACTCAAAGAATTAAACATGCTTCTTATTCTAGAGTGATTGGCCAAATCGACAAGTGACCCAGTTTTTTTATATTTTTGCAAAGTCTGTTCCCTTTATGGCGTACTACTCGCAGCTCTTTGGGCGATCGTTCGCTAGTAAGGTAGGGCCTAATAGGGAGACAGTCCACACACCATCGATGTCACCGCAATCAAAATCCCAAGAGACCGTAAATAACACACTATAAAGTCTGCCATAATTTATTTTTTGAAAGACAAATCGCGCTTTAGAATTCTGGATGAACACTGGAGATGGTTTAGAGCTTCTGGCTAACTAGTTTAGCAAGATCAGAATGGTTGGATGATATAATTGCCCCCGAACGACAAATGTGAGGATACGAACAAACGATACGTTGTTCGTACCACAAAAGACCAAGTCCGAAATCTTATTAAAGGAATTCCTAACATGGTTCAACTGATACAAACGTAGCTCAAATATAGGATCAAAAACATCATCATAATAACTAGAACTAGATGTCGGATCAAAATAGCCACGCTCAACATTGAAGTTCCAGCAAATATTAAGTGAATTAAAATCCCCTAATACCAGTAAAATATCCGCAGGATTCATTTTTAAGGACACTAAGCAAATAAGGTGGAAGTGCTTCCAGTAAGCACTATTATCAGACATTAGAAGTATATACAAACACGTTATAAAAATAACATTATCACCAAGTTTCAGCGATACTCCAATAAAGTCAACATCAATGTCTGCAGACGATAGCAACCGACGAGACGGGGGAGAATTTATCACAGCAATTAAAACTCCACCCTCAATCTTGTTTAATCTGTCAAGGCGATACTCCGAAGAAAACACTTCCGCTTCCAGAACACTTGGCTTCAACTAATTGAGCTAATTGAAACAGAATTATCCTCCTTTCCCAAAGCAACATCATCCGCATTCCCAGAATCCAGAATTCTGGTATGCTAACGAGGTAAAAAATCCTTAAGTACCTTTACCTCGAGTAAAGAAACGTCGGAGGAAGCATTTTAAACGACGTGATTTCTCCAGGACTAGACTTTTGACTTAATTAATTTTTGAGTCAATCATCTCGCCTGATGCATTGAAATAATTAAAGCTTTTCGTGCCAGAGTTACCGTCAATTCCGATCCCGCAGGAGAAAATATCTCAGCAATTTTTGCTTACGGTCCTGTCGCTGTGTGCTAATTTGACTCCTGCTTGCTATGTTAACAGAGAAATCTGAAATAGATGCGCGAGCAGCATTGGAAAGCTGAAACGAACCATCCACGCTCTTAGAATTACTGTCTACATCACCCATGCAGGACCGAACAATGCTGGACACCACCGGCGACGGGTATTCGCTTGATTTAACGTCAGATGGTGGGTCAATTTTCATAGTAGGAAGAGCTTTCGATAACTTATTCCACGTGCAGACAGAATTTGTACCATTCACCGAATCCTAAATAGCTAACGATTGCTCCGACATTGATGGAGGCGTAGAGTAGAAGTAGTGGGCGAAGTACCAGTCGTAGACGTAGATACATTTTTTCAGGAACATATTTTGTAGACAGGATGGAGTCTATAATAATCTTGTCGACGTCAACGCACTCAGAGGCATTATTGAATACATTGTTGCCACCTCATTGAGGTATTCACACCCATCAAAAGCATTCCTCTGATCTTCAAACATATCACACATATCAGGAAATCGTTTGGAAATCTACCGGCAATCGTCTCTTGTCTGCGAAAGCACCCTAAGCAATTTGATCTTATTTTGGTTGCACTCTCCACACGACCGGAACAAGCTCTTGGTGTTTTCGCAAATAATGTTCAAGACATAACGACTGATGCCAGCATATTTGTGACACATTACGTGGTATTACAGTATTTACAGACCAAATATCTCTCATCTGGATTTTTTATTTTGCAATTAGGATGAGAACAAAGCATGACCACGAAGAAGACCCTCCACTATAGCTTCCGAACTAAAAGACACCCCATAAAATAGCCGATCCTGCGATTTGTTGTTGCAATGCACTCGCAATCACTTTTGCTTTTATAGAATTTAATTCCACTAATTAAATGGCATACGCAGAATTTAAACTGAATTTACTAACAATTTTTGTGGACAAAATTTAGAGTATAACTAATACGAGTAGTGTTGCCAAGTATTGAAAGCAAAAATACATGTACAGAAGTTAGACGGACAGACACAAGCAGGCTTATTGTAAGAAAAGGTGAGTCTATCTAAAGGCCTTCTGGGTGTTACAAACGTCCGCGCGAAGTTAATACACAGCGTACCACAGGTGGTGTAGGATATAGCCCCAACGTTCCCTTAAGACAAATTAGTTTATATTTTATAGATTAGCAGACGTTCGAATAGCCAAAGCACTGATATTTCTTTCCAGCTTTGCCATAAAGATTCTATTGCTGACGTTCTGTGATTAAAAACAACGTATTTTCGGACACGAAAACGACCTGAACCAAAGCAAATGAAAATGAAATAAAACTTTAAAAAACCAAAACTCTAAAACTCTAAAACTAAAACTGTAATTTCACTCTAGTACGTATCGAAGGGAAAACTTGCTTCCTAGCTATCTGTTTTACTCCTACATGCTTAAAATTTGTTCCACGTGAGTAATAAAGTACGCACATTAACTAAATTGATTTCAGATGTGACCCATTTTTTACCTTCTTGTCCAGAAGGAACTCTCCCGGTATAAGGTGCTATAAAAGTTTTTTTCAGCATGATGAGCTTTGAGAATATGATTTTCATATTCATCATCACGTGGAAAAAATCAGTTGTTACTATTATTGCATAAAATGTGGAATGTTATTAGTTACGCCAGTAATCAAAACGAAAAAGAACGCAAGCAAGCAAATCATATATGTATAATTAATGATATTGCGATCGAAGCTTTTATACCCTCTTCATTTATCTTAAAAAAGAACTTAGAAAAACGAAAACAAGTATATCTCGATACTCTGATGAGCTTGGTTGACTTTTGTACTTTGTGAGTGGTGAGCAAGAAACACAGAAAGCAAGGCTATTTTCAGCTTATGATAGACTTTCCCTTTGGCCGATTTTCATTACTAATTTGCACGCAAGAACTTTAAATTCTTTTAACAAAGCTGAAGTCCATACTCTGATCTCTGAGACCGGGAGAATGTTTACCATGTCTGCAGACTTAAGACTTCTATTCGGCAGACCATGTGGACAAAATGGCAACAGCAATGGAGAAACAACTCGAAAGAAATGTGGGCCTACACCCTAATCCAAAACGTAGAACAATTGGTGGAAAAGAAAAATGGGGAAATTTATTTCTTCCTAACTCAAAATTTGACTCGTCATGGTTGTTTGTACCGTCTAAGCTCACGGGCAGAAAACGCATGCGTCCTTTGCCAAGGCATGAACGTGGCTGTGTAACAGGCTGCTTTCGCCTGCCTGACTTGGGCACGTTTGTGAAATAAGCTTTTCAGATCTCTGGAAATAGAAATTACGCCGAGTGAACTGCTAGCGCGCATGTTAATGGCGCTACACCGAAAGACAACAATGATATAGTGAGGATCAGCAATTCATAAGAGTCCAGAGTGTGGTGCCACTACGTCCAGAAAAAGAAAAGATGGGCAAATAGACAGATGGGCTGACGGCCAGATAGACAGAAGGTCAGGTGGACATGCCTAAATTTAACCCGAATGACAAATGAATATACCCTCTTCACCCTCTACAAAACAGTAACGGTCCAGCTGAAGTGCAATACTTTTGCATTTCAATAGTCTGTCATCGAGTCTTAGTATATAAACTGAGTTGCATAAAGTGAAAGAAATAAAAAATGTACGTATTGTTCTGCATTTTTATTGGCTTCAATAGCAAAAAGAAAACAGAAAAGAAAAATCAATAAAAAAAGTTTTCGTTGCTAATCTGAACTACTTATCTAAAAATCAGTTTTGCGTGGCGTGTGTATGTAAGCATACGTAAAAGTGTACTATGCTTATAAAAGTGTACGAACAACTGCATATCTGCAAGCATAATACACACGACCACATTCTTTTTTCATCCCTACACCACAACGTTTCGTTTTACTTTTGGCTCGATTTGCTATTGAAATTCGGTTAAATTCTTTTTGTCATGGTAAACATTTGAAAGCATATTGAATATATTTCTACCGAAGTAAAGAATTTCAGAATATGCTTCTGTTGTTTGTTCGTTTGCTCTAACGCAACAGGACTTTATGATTCGTTTCAAACTAAATGTTTAAGAATTTTCTTATTCCCTTCACTCTGCTCCTCTTCTCATTTGATTTTATTTGTCCAACAAAATGCGCAAAAAATTCTTCTAACCCCAAATAAATATTGAGCTGAATAAGTTTAAGAATGTGGAAGAAATTTTAAGATAGTAATTCGAAAATAAGCATACAGACGACATTACGAAGGAGACGTCTAGTCTTCATTAAGCAACTTTTACTTAAGCGCATAATGCATTTATTATGTTCAACATAAGCCAAAATATAACGTTTAAGGTTAAATGAAAATTGTTTACCTATTAAACTTCGAGAACCTTTAGAAAACGTTTTACAGGCAAAAGAGGAAAATTGAGCTGAAAAAGACTATTAAGTAAATATGAGAAGGGATGAATAAAAGTGAAAGTGCTTTGTGTGGCAACTGCATCTAAATATCAGCTATTTATGATTAAAGTAATTAAATGAAGATTCAAAGAAATGTGCACAAGAACAATAAGATACATTTTTGAAGAAATAAAAATCAAATTATAGACCATATCTTCGGACGAATATTAATTTTTAATTCCATTAGTTCAATAGCGATTTTATATTTATGCAAATTTGCCACATCTGGCCATTTTTACCGTTGTTTGAATTGCGAGATGACGAACAAACCGCATTTTTATACCCATCACCGAAGGACGAAATGTATATTGGGTTTGTCAAAAAGTTTACAACGACCACAAGCAAGCTTCAAAAACATACAAAGTGCATATATTCTTAATCGGCATGAGTATGTCTGCCCGCCTGAAGGCATTCTGCTGGCCATAAAAACGAAGCTATCGACTTTAAATTTGGGAGAAACATTGGACGTTCTTGCACATTGAAAATGGGCTAAATCGATCCAAGGACTGCATGAAGTGAAGACATCTCGATTTTTCAAAAGGAATAAAAATTAATTTTTGCTTATTACTCATAAACTACAGCAGATAAATCTGCAAAAATTTAAACTTGCATTCTATGGGTTATGGTGTAGTACCTGTACAAAAATGAGCAAAATTGACCCTGTCCATCCAGTATTATAGAGTAACAAAAGTTAATGTTTTTTTCGATACCGTTATTTCGCGTAGAAGCAAACTTCAAAGATACAAAGTTCATAAATTCTTCGTCACTTTCAAATCTGGAATGTACTTAAACATGTCCGTTTATTGTCCAAGTATGTCTGTCCAAGTGTGTAGTGCATTCTCTAAAAATTTGCAAAATAAATTTAAAATTACGCAAACCGGCCGGTCAAAGCTATGGCGTCCACTCGCTTAACACCTTCCTTTTCCTTCCGTGTGTTTTCTTTCTGCTACACATGAAGTGCAACAACTGCACAATATAAATTTTCATTTTTATTCTGAAAATCCGCGCCCACGCAATATTATAGAATATAAAAATTCAGTTCTTTTAATTTTTTTGTACTCTTTTTTATGATGACAATGATGGATGTAAAAGATTCGGTCACGACAGAATATAAATTTTTTACTGGTTTATCTGTCCAATAGTCCTTAGCGACACCTAACACTATTGTAATAGCTATTTCTAAACATCAAAACGATGCTCAAAGAATAAGGGCCCTCGACAACAGATAAAAAGAAGACAAAATTATATATCTCTTTCAGGACGATACCTCGAACGATGTAATAATGTAAAATGTGCTTGTCAAGCAGTTAGTAGATGTAGGTAACAAAAGTAGACGTAGAGATAATAGGATATCTACCAAATATTTCAGTAGCCATCATAAAATTGCAACAGACCACAGCAAATCATCTCATATCAGAATTCTGATTTCATATACTACTATTAAAAATTTCTCTCTATATCTTGAATACAACAAAAAATTTCCTTTAATCTTATTATGCAAAAAGAGAATAAATACTCGGTTCTTGAACATCGATGCCCGTATTAATTACACTTTCTTTCACTAACATAAGTAATATATAATAATTTTACTTTGGTTGCTACACATACTTTTACATACTTATGAACGGGAGTATGTGTTCATTTGCACATATATTTCCACATGAACAAGTTTATGAAAAGCCAAATAATATAATGAAAATGAAATAAAGAACACTAGCGTTACATTATTTTGCTTGTCCCCCACAATACTTCCACAATCGTATTCAGTAAATAATCACTTCTTCCGCTTAAAGCGCAGTAGTTTAATTAATGAATTTTATCGCCGTTAAGAGCAATCATTGAACTTTCTCTTGGCGCACAGATGTAAACGTCATCAAAAATTCATAACTTTCATGCGTTTCTCTGCGGAAGTGATTTTGTGTTTTAATTGTGTTGATGATGTTAGTTCTGATTTGTTGCAACACACGAAACTCGTTATCAAATGTTATGTAAAAAGGATTATCGGTTCACAGAGAAGTTTTAAACATTTCATAACTTTACAAAATGTATTACGAAACGAATTACGAAATGAATTACGACATTGCTGCGATGTGATATCACTACTACGCCACGTTCGCAGGAGATAATGTGAACATTTTTATTGTCAGTTACTTGCAATGGGATAGCAGAAAATTAAAAAAATTATATTCAACTTTCGCTACCACTGTTCATTCCCCTTTGGTGCTCTTAGACAAATATATATTACGTAGAGGGAACAGATCTAGAGAGTTTTCCTCAACGATTATTTCAAAAATGCGTGACTTAACATGAACTTTCCCCAGCCATAGCAAAGCACGTACTGAGGCTGCTAGCACAGACATAAAGAGCAGTCCGTATTCCACCACATATTTAGCAATATCACTTCAGCTAAGACGATTACGTTTCGCAAAGTTGTCAACAACTTCGCGATGTGTATGGTGAAGACACCTTATTAAAGCTCATCGCTGAGCCTTGTTCGGTCAGACTGAATACAATAAAAGGCTCACATTTACGTACGATAGCAATGAACGATAAAAACTTTTATGGGCCGAATTTCCATCTGAGGATCGCCGCTGAAGCGAACTCATGTTATTTTGCATGCATGCACAAGACGGGAAAAGAATAGCAATCCTAGATAAATGAATCTGTACAACCGACGTTGACGCAAATTACGATAATGATTTGTGTTTGCGGGCAGATATATGTTCCGTCCAAGGAACATCATTTTGTACTCTCATGCCCACAACATCAAGGTCTGCCCATCCTTCTATATTGACATCACCAAAAGGAAGTGGTTGTTATTGCTTTTCCTGTGCCTTAGAAGACAGCTTTGAATTTTGGTGCCATTAAAACTTACCCCATTCAGATATTTTCATAAGGCCCCGACTAGTGTGTCATTCGTCATGTAGCGTTTGTCCTGCATTGCTACATAGTCTCTCATAAGAGCAAAACGGATGACACAAGGTGCCGTTGCCTGTAAATAAGGTCCCCCGTTATGCACAGGAGGTTATTAATGAAAATCAGAAAGAGAAAAGGGGAGAGAACATATCCCTGTGGTACACCTGCATTCAAATAGAATTCATTTGAAAAGCACTCGTCGATTACAGCACCTATAGAACGTTAATTCAACAAACTCGATGTGAATCGAGCGAAAATGCTATCGACACCATATGCAGTCAGCTTGAAGACAAGATGATCAATTGGGAGATATCTGGCAATTCTTACTTTCACCAAAGTGACGAATATCTCGGTAGATATCTCGTTAGATGGTATTTGACCTCCATGGTTTTGGCTATGGCGGAACAGACTGCACTTGGACGATATATTGCAGAAGTTGTGGGATCATCCTTCTTGGGTATGGGTTGGACAATGGCAATCTTCCAGCAACATGGAAAAACGCCAGGTTGGTAGCATTTGCCGTAAAGATTTCACATTGGCTTGTTTTAAGCGTGTTGAGGCTGAGCTGAATCTTTTCAACCCCCTGTTTGAAAGAATAATGCAGGCACCGAACTTTACTCTTTCAAGCAGTGTGGAGAGAAACTATGGGGTCCTTGGTTTACCCATAGATGTGCTGAAACCTTCACCTCTTCGTGGTGCTCCCTATAAACATTGACTGCTCCATTATGGCTCTCTTATGGCATTTTCCTATTATGGCTTTTTCCTCCTCTCGTCTTGAGAGTCGCACGGTCAATGGCAAACAAGGGTTTAAGGCTTACTATCTATAAACTGGCAACAGGTTTTTTCTCTTTGGAAGCGGAAGGGGTTCAGTCGGAAGGGGCTCTCTTTTCTATTTTGAAAAGAAACATTTCCTTCCCTATTTGGTTCTTTTGCTGGAGATCATCTAAGAATGGCTAGCGATATCAAGTGGGCTGGGGCACAGCTGGGTGTGTGTGCTGTGTAACGACAACCTTGGAAGCATTATTTTTCCTTGAGAAAGGATAGTTAAGGATCGGCTTTCCGGGACGTGTGGATAGTCCAAAGGCAAGTGCTAAGTGCTTACAGTATGAGATCACCCAAAGCTGTATCGCTTGGTGCAAGTTCTTGCTTGAACGATAAGCCAAGAAGTTAAAGGGTGTCTACGGGGGTCAGGTTGCCCAAAGTAGGATTGCTCCGGCAGGAAGATGCACACTACCCATCGGAATGCCGGACGAATGCCTTCTTGCCTGACTGCTGGGTACGGCCCTTCGGGGAGTATTCATGGTGGCTGTGGTTGCCCCAAAGTTTCCCGGGGAGCTATTTAAGAGGTGCTTAGATAGGCCTTGACGTAGACCACTAAACGAGAATTTGGCCCACACCCATTTTCTATTGCGGTACTTCAGGGTAGCGAAGCCCCCGTCAATGGGGATTGCCTCTCTCCCTGAGGGGTCGCCAATCAACTTACCTCTCGATTGCCAATGGTTGTAGGCAACCCGTCTGATTAAGGCTTCGCGCCAGGTGCGGACGTTAAACCACTACAGAAATCTTTCAAGCGGTGGCAGTAGTTGATTGCTATGTGGTAAATTGGAGTTTTAGGTAAACATTTCAGCCAACATATTAGCTTTATCAACGTGGTCGAATAATATTTGGTCATTATTGCGAAAAATGGGAATTTAGAGCGGCAAGAACTATAGTACGCGGCCGCTGCTCGTACAAAACTTTTCGCGGCGATGTACCTGCTGACGCTTCTAGGCGTAGCAAACTAGTTTCGTTGTTCGGGCCAAACTTTAAATGCTTCGTCTCTGGAGTTGACTGCATCTCTGCAGCCTGATGAAAGCAGCATTTACCTTTGAGCTTAATCGAAGTAGGTTTAAATGAAATGTATGTTTGTACTTTATTTTTGATGATGTTTTGTATCATTTCCGCAGCGGCGTAAGGTTGCTGATGTTTAAACTGACTGCTGTTCGGCGGCTGGAGGCTCGAAATGGTAAAAGAAATGCGACGGCGTAACCTCAAAATAGACAAACGAATATTCCTATGAAAAAATTTGTGATCTGTCGAGCCGTTTACTTGTGGGGCCCTGATAAGACTAAATGCAATTAATTAAATACCATGTTTGTTAACGTTGGTTAACGTTTCCTTATCGTAATTTCCACCAAGAGAGATAGAGAAGCAAGTATACAAAAAAGGAAAATTAGTAAAGTAATTTTGCTATTAAGACACTTCAAGAATATAATTAGTCTAACGGGACTTTTATGAATGTTTGCAATTTTTAATGTAATTAATTACAATAAAATTACGGCAAACGAACCGACCCAAAACTAATAAATAAACATTGGCAACTAATTGTAAGAATGGGTTCGTACATAATATTTTATAGAAAAATAAAGTGCTTTTAAGACAGAACGATTAATTTCGAAAAAATTCAAATCTAAGGAAGAAAAAATGAAATTTAAGTGCACTCAAAACTTTGCTGAAATTTACAGAAAAGTTTCTTGTGATTTCTTTTATACCCACCATAAAAGGATGGGTAAATATTGACTTTGCCAATTGTTTACAATAACCAGAAGGAAGTTTCGAAGGCACCAAAAAAACAAATACATATTCCTTGTCAGTATCAACATACATTTACAAATTCAATAGCCATGACCGACTGTCTCTCTATGCAGTAGACACCCTCCCATTTGTGATAAGCATTGCTCTGGCTGCAAAAATGAAGATATCGGCTTCAAAGTTGACAAAAAAATTGGCAGCCGGCACATTCGTAGTAAAAATCTTGGTTTGGTTTTGTAGTGAATAAATTCCACCGGTTTTCTACAAAAATGGGCAAAATCAGCCATGCCCTACCCAAACTGTAGTGTATCGAAATTGATTTGTTTTTTTTGCTTTTCTTAGTTTTTTTTGGAAGATAAATAAATATTAGTGGGTATAAAAGATTCGCTTAAAACAGAATGTAATTTTCTTACTTGTTTTTTTTCTAATTTTATATCCATCTCGTCAAGTATATAAAACAATTAAAGCACATTAAAGCGATCTGAAAAAATACTTGTGCAGAGTAAAGTAAAAGAAATTTAAAACACTTTTTCTTACAAACATGTCGGTAAATTGAGCCAACTAGCAAAGCTGTAACCAATTCAGCACGAATCTTGAATACTCACTACATAGAATGTTTAGCTGTTATCCAGGGTACGGACGAATAGTTTCATTTAAATTTGTAAAATTTATTTGGTCATAAACTAGTAAAGAAAAGTAAACAAAATTTTTTAAGCGAAGCCTTTAACTATATAGTGCACATATATATAGTCATCCTAAAGGTAACATAAGCAGTCTCCTCCGCAGATAAGTTAACCCACAGAATTGTACCAAAAATTATAAAAAATCAATTTCACTTTTCAAAGTATCAAGCACACAAGCAATCCAACGTGTATACAAGCAAACGAACATGACATTATTGAATCAAAACCTATCGGTGAGCGGGAATATATTACACACAGTTCATAGCATCTTTAAATGCATAATATCCAGCTATGCAAACACTGCGGATACTCAAGAATATATTATACATAGAGCATAACATCTTCAACTTCACCTAAGAGTTGCAAACAAATAACCATAATAAAATAAATAAGAACGTTATAACCGAACAAGGCCGACCTTAAGTTGCTCTACATCACCTCATGTAATTTATTTTAAATTTATTCACCCATTTTGGTAATAACATACCAAATATTGCACATTATTTTCATGCAAATGCATACTTTTCATAAAAGCCCGCATATTGGACAATACCTACAACATCTCACGATGTGATTTAAGTTTAGCAAACTTAATTTACTTCCATAAATATCATTATGTGCAAGTTTCCGTCATAAAAAACTATAACTTAGACTTCCTCTCCATATATGGGTTTGCTTTTCATGATAGCCCCTATATATAAGATAGACCGACGTGATCCGAATTCCCTATCGTTAGTTATTCATAAGAAATATTATATGGGGTCTGGTCCAAGAAATAAACGCATTTGGTCCACATAATTTTTATTTCAAATTACTATAGTGAACAAATTCTCACCATAAAAATTAACAATGAGATGTTTTCGACATGTAAAGGTTTGAATTTCCCCCCCCAAAAATAGACCCACGTGATGCAAATTCAACACGTTTGGTTTCTTTCTGTCAATTTACTATTATGAACCAATTTCCACCATGAAATATTTATTAATACTATACCTTTTTGCCATATAAAGATTCAGTTCTCGTGGGAACAAT
The DNA here is from genome assembly GCA_000688715.1 of Glossina pallidipes. Lineage (NCBI taxonomy): Eukaryota > Metazoa > Arthropoda > Insecta > Diptera > Glossinidae > Glossina > Glossina pallidipes. The sequence continues at coordinate 124,869 of KK499840.1, forward strand.
TACACGGGAGGGATTGAAAAAATTGACCCAGCCGATCCAAATTGTTCATACCAATTTAGAATGTCGAGGTATTATTATTCAGCGAGTTCTGTCGAAAAGGACTTTTCAAAATAAGCACTTGAAAAATTGAATCAATCCGAACTATTTTCAACAGCGTTTGCCTTTTCGACAAAATATGTCAATGTACCAAATTTCATCAAAATACGTCAAAAATTGCGATTTGCAGCTTCAACACAACAGTACATAGATCTATATCAGACATACAGACGGACAGACAATTTTACATCGGTATACTCACTATAATGAAGGTTCATTTTTAGCCCTTCCGGCCGTTAAGTACGTGCAACTCTGTACCATAAGTGCTGTAGGGTATGAGCATCATAACAAAGGTGAGTTTTATAAAATGCAAGCGCATGTGCAGCGCTGTTACGCAGAAGACATATTTCCAATAGCATGTGGTGAACGAAACACTAATTTGAGGATAATAGCAACTTTATTAACCGAAATAAATTCTTGCATAAAATTGGGCTGAATGGGTCGTTTAAAATTTTGAGCTTCAAGTGCAGAGAGTGTAGCTCAACTTCCTTCGGTGAAGTGCAATTTTCTTCACTCTCATACATTGACTGACCGTGGACTAGATATCAAGATATGAATTTCTACGAATTTTTTTTGCATCGTAAGTAAAGGAGTTTATTCATCGTGGCTCAGTTACGGAATGTGAATTGCAATTTATCTTTGCGGGCTGACGTACAGCTGGTTAATAAGGCCCGCAACTGTTAAATCGGTATTCGCGCTAAAGTCTTAGTACGGTTTGTCCATATTTAGTAAATGCTCAGTCGCTAAAAGCATCATACTTACTGTTCAGGCGATCACCCACTAGGCTGCGGCAACTCCGTATCTCCTTCCAAACTTCAGTGTTACAGGTATAGGGAACATTCACTCAGTAATTGGTCAGGTTAAAAAAAAAAGATTTCTGGAATAGATGCAGTGCCTTTTAAAGTGTTACATGCGTATTGCTATCATATCCTACGACCTTAGTAGTAAGAGTGTCGTAAGATTGTGCGGGTTTATACAACATCTACAAGATGTTGAAATATACCAACCTTTCATTCGAACTCATTTTCCAACCCGTTTTGTATATTCTTCTGTCTGTTAGCCTGTCCATGTATTCTTCTATAAGACCTCGTTGTGCCACAATTTTCAAGATGTTTTAATGAAATTTGCTATATAGACATATACTGACCGAAAGACACAAACTAATTTTATATTATTATCTTAAACATATCTGCTCATCAGTCCATCTTATGTCTGTCCACGAAATTTTTGCCATTTTTTAATGCAATGTGGTAAGCTACCGTGTTTTGGCCTAAACACGGACGGTATTAAGAAGGAATTGATTTGGACGATTTTTACGAACATTCCAAACGTAAAGCTCTATGCTAACAAATGCTTAAATGAAAAAAATTTTCATTTCTAATGTGTCTCGATAAAAATCGATAATCTTGGGAAAATAGTCCTTCATATGGCAACAAAATCTCATTTCTAATGACCAACGATAAAAATTGTTGCCAAATGCCGTTTGAACATATTTTAACTAATTGTGGTAAGTTTAGATTAAACAGACTTGCGGGCCTCCCCCCGTTTAATGATCTTTACATATACCCCTATAAGGTGGTAAAGTATAATTTCTGAAGTTTACAACGGAAATAGATGACGAATTTCACTCGAATGTACTGCTTAGAAATGCGATTAAGAAACTTTGTCGGTGAACAGGACATAATGCCATTTCAATGAAGTCTGAACATAGGATTGAAATTTTCATAACGAAAAGGAGAGCAGCTCACGTAAAATTTTTCATTTAAATGGATTTTCTAGGAACGGAATGACTAAACATAAATGGAGTTATGGGTGATATCGCAAATGTATTGTAATAACAACAAATTGTCGAATCCCATCAGTTTATTAGGACATTTAGAAAGTAGATTAATTAAGAAAATCAGATTAATCTGTAATCGAACCATTTTTGTTCATCACCTTAGAAAAAACTTGCAGAAAATGAAATTTCGATACTCTTTAAATTGGACGAATGTAAACTTCCTTTGTTTCTCCGAAATTTGAAGACGGTAGTTTCATTTTTTCGATCAAGAGAAGGCTCGCCATATACATTGCACAAAGGGGCAGACAGACAGGTGAAGAGACGGAAAGATGAACGGACGAACAGCGGGACAGACAAACAGAAGGGCAGATATATCCCTGCATAGAGCGACGGGTAGCAAGAGAGCCGGACAGACGGACAGAGGATGAATGGACGGATCGACATGATTAAATCGGTTCAAAACTTGATACTGATCAAAAATATATTTTACCTTATGGGCTTTCTCTATTGTGCAAACGTTTCGAAAAAATAAATGAACCCCTATCCGCCGGCGATGGTCGTGACGAGCGTTCTAAGAATCTGACTATATGGGCAAATAAAAGTGGATAAAAAATATAAGAAATGTTATTTCTGTAGCTTTAGTTAATGCGGAAAATGCGGAAATGCAACTAAAAGATAAAAAGTTTATGTTATGCTTGCTCTACCTAACGGAAATTGCTGACAATAGTTGTGTATTAACAACAGACAATTTAATCCGAAAAATGAATCCAAAGATTTTAAAGGAATAATTAAAAACTTTAAAGGCTGCAGATGTTCGGTTGGGAAACAAAATTTTGTTGTCTTCTTAATTACTACACTAAAAACAATACGAAAACGGACAAGAATTTTACAAAAGAACAAAAGTCACTTATAAGAAAGAGCACTTACGTATGCCTGCATGTACTTGCATACATATGTTTATTGTTTTTGTATTAAATATATTTATTTTAAAGGCATATTAAGGTCTCAAACGGCTGTATAAGGGAAAAAATGAATTCAACCATAGAGCTCCACCTTTGTACCGTTATTTTGTTTTTATTGTATAAATTGATACGAATTGAATTGAATACACGGCGTATCGATTAACAGAATAAATTTGCATAAATTAATGAAAAACAATACCTTATGACTTCGTTGCATCTATATTGTGGTTTAATATTCTGGAAAGACTTATAAGAGATATTGCACAAAAAAATCTCTATGAGTAGTTGAATGTGTGACATGAATGCTTGACATGAATATTGACAGAAATTTTCAATTCACTGCAAAAGATCATGATTGCAACCATTTGTTGCATGCATATGAGTTGCAAGTAATAAGAGTTGAAACAATTAAAAAAGTCTTCTTAAATGTTCAAATGTGTGCACGAATACTTGAAAATGCTTCAAGGCATTCCCGTACCATGACCATAAAATGGCTTAGTGTAGGAAGGGAATCATCCGGAATGTCAAGGATTTAGTCTTCTGCGAAATCCTTGAATAATACTTATGTAAATACGATACGGAAGGAGATTATGCGCGGTTATTAAGGGCTGGAAGAGGACTATCGAACTGATTTACGGAAAAATGACACATGAAACTTTTACACAAAATCATTTTCTCATAATAAGCTCAAAATTTTGTTGAACAAAAATGATAAACCAAAGGAAATAATAAAATCAATTAAAACAAGTAAAAATGCTGTAGTGCGACATGGCCCATTATTGAATAGCCTAAAGCAGTACGTTTAATACGATCGCTCACGACTTTTCAACACAAGCGTTCGTCGTTGGGCCAAAACATGTCGGCGGTTTTTAGGTTCAACACAAGAAAACTAGACGGGCAGACAAGGCTCAAAGAGTGATTCTGATTCGATTGTTATAATAAATGTTGGGCCTATCTCAAGCAATAGGCCCTTGCAGGACAAGTGGAGTGAGGCGTAACAAAACGTCCTTTCTTCTTTGATATTCTACTAATAGTTGCATTATTTCCTAGTAATCAGGGTCAGTTTGCAGTTATTGTATTCAAGTTTCAGATGAGTTTGTTTTTGGGCTATTTGGCTCATTACAAACACGAAGTTGTTTGCAAGAATTTCCACTGCTTTCCCCACATTTGGGAAAGATATCTTCATTTCTCCAGCGAGGGGAATACTTACTACAAAAATTTACACAAACGCACATCGACAGACGGACATGTTTAGGTCGATTCAGATTTTTAAGCTCTTCGAGGGCATATGTACTATAGCTACGAAGCTTCTGTTTGGGTGTTGTAAACGTTTTAATATAGTCCTTAGTTACTCGATAGTGGATTAGACATACACCTACTTCCCCTGTCTCTTTCCACACATCTTTCTTGCCTTTACTGCCATTACTGTGTTACAGGCGGAGGCAGAATTCTTCGAGCGATTAGTCATATTATAAAAAAAACTTGGAGTTAACAAGTACTCATACTTCCGCTTCCCCCGGTTCCCCCGGTTACTCCCAGGAACCCCCCTCCCCACCCACCCCGCCGGTAGATATAAAAATATAATTGCTTAATAAAGCAATATTGCTCGTAAACTTTAAAGGTACTTTCACTTTCATCATTAAACAAACAAAGTTTATTATCGCAAATACACAAGAAAATCCTATTCGTTTTTTTCTTTTTAGAACTCCAAGTGCTGCAAGTGCTTGCTAAGTCCTGTAAGAAGGACTTTAAAAGAATTGGAAAAATTTTACTTTTCTCTTAATTTTCCTCATATAATCTTCATAATTGGACAGGTCGGTGCGAAATTGTTTATGATACATTAGTGTACACACATGCACACACTCTCAATTGTGTACGCATCCACGTCTATAAAGATAAAGAACGTATAGAAAACGAGGGCGTTTCCATATACGAACCATATATCATATAAAGAGAACCATTAATCAATTTGACTTGAAGACATTTATCACAGATTACATAATAGTGCAGCCGGTATAATAAGTCTTACAATAATCGCTTGAAAAATTGAATTCACTACGATTTTTTTGATCAAATCGTTTTTTACTATCTCATATGGACTAAAAGAAAATGAGGAAATCGGTATGTAATCAAGGTATACCCAGAAAAAAGAAAAACAAAACTTTCAACGAAAAGATCCTTCTTAGCTTATGTCAAATTACTTGATAGTCGATGTCAGTCGATGTAATTTGCCAAATAAATAAATTTCAAAAGCTTTGATGAATTTTTTCCAAATTTTCCGCGATATTTGAATATTTCGCTTGGAAATAATCCTTATCGGTTATATTTTTATTCATACCTCCTTAGTGTTAGATTTTAATGGAATTTAAAGAAACGATTTCATCAGCAGCATTTGCGAGTAATTGAGACGAAATTAATATGCCCTATAAATATAAGTATTCATTTGAACACCCACAATAAAATATATGTAAAATGAGTAGATGGAGCAGTAATAGTGTCAATATTAAATTGATGAAAGGCGATAAAGATAAGGCAAAGGGCACACTATAAAAAGAAAAGCGAGCTTGGTAAAGCGATTGGTATAAGATTCTCGTAAACATTGGCTACATTTCCCAGGCCAGTCGAACTATTAACACTTTTAATTTCCAACCGATTGTCTTTAAATTTCAGGTGTATCCTAACATAGTGTTACTTCGATTGGTTCAACCTTTGGCGATCGTCATGTCTTTTATTGAATAACATTTTAAAAACCATTTTACTTTTTCTTTTAGACAGAAATTGTACGACTTGTAGGAATACGAGCAAACACGTTTTATAAACTCAGGTAAGAAAATTGTATTGACTTTTAGACTAAGAACAAAAGAGAAAACTCAATTTACATACTCTACAGTATTGTGTAGGCGTGATTTCCTCCATTTTTTAAAATGAACGTAGAAATTTATATTATGCTTGTAGATAATGATTAATGAGCAAAAAATACAGGAAGTAAAGACTCAGTTCTCAGTTTTTGTTGCACAAACGTATATATTATCTGGTTTATGTCATTTTTAAATTCTTTTACTAATTTGCAGGCGATATGTTCATCTTTCCGAACGGGAAAGTGTTTACCACAGATACTACACAGTCAAGCAGGCGGACAGATAGACAGTATTGAAAAAAATTAAATTTTGATACATTATATTATATAGGGTTGGTGTGGTCAATTTTTCCATTTTTGTACAGGTACTACAGCACCGCCTATAGAATACGCGTTCAAATTTTGGTACATTTATCTGTTGTAGTTTGTGAGTAAGAAGTAAAAAACCAATTTTTTATTCCTTTCGAAAAACAGAGGTCTTCTCAGTTTACATCGTGCTGTAAGCGTGTCCTTCGACCGATTTGACCCATTTTCGATACCTGCGTGCATGAACTTTCAAAGTTTTTGCCAAATTAAAAGTCGTTTACAACAGACGTCACACACAGGAACTCCCGAATGCACGGACAGACAGACAACCGGTTTGACAGAATGCCACTCAACGTTTGTTTGTACGTTTGTATGATGATGGCTACAAAAATGATTCACTTGCGGGAACTCCGGTGTGAATATTACGTTATACTGTACAAAAAATTATTTTTAAGTTACTTATTTAACGTACAGCTAAATAAAAAAAAATAGTAAAAATAGTTCGTTTTAATACGTCGAGTGGTGATTTCTTGCTATATTCGGAAAAATGATCCATAAATTCGTCACCACGAGGGAGCATTATCTCCTCAGAGAGCTCAAGAGAGACAGTCTACATTAAATCCTATACTGTACCTATATGTACTGTGTTGAAAGGAAAAAAATTTTCTATACAAAGTTTTCATATTTGTTTATATATTTGTTTGGCAATACAAACTATTTGATTAAATAATGAAATGAAGTTTCATAAAGAAGACAAAACAGAAAACACTTTCTCTGGGACTTCGTATGCTTTTTGCAATATTTCTGTAGGGAGAAGATAAGAAGAAGGTGGCTGCAGCTATTACATACTTTACGGAAAAACACCTCATAGTATAAATATTTTTGCAATCAGAAAAAATACCTTTCACGTGCTTTTAAATTTTACAGATTTTGTATCCATTGGACCTTAGCATTTTCACATGGAATCATTCAAAAAAAAAGCTTTCAAATGTTTTCTAATTGCCAGCTGTCTCAACGAATCAACATAATTAGTTTCTTAACTTTACTGCGGTCAAAAGAAAAATTTAATGGCCAATTTTCTTATTACCATTACATACTTAAATAAAATCCATTTTGAGTAAGAGAAAAGTGTAATAAAAAAGTGAAAAGAATATTTCAATATTTTTTGCCGCTCGTAAACGAAATCAATACACATCTATCCCCAAAAGTATGCTTAGAAAATTTAATTAAAACGAAGAAGAGCATGTAGCCAATTTTAAATACTAATACGTCCAGTGTGCCTTCCAGTTTTTTATCTCTAATCTAAATTAAATGCTTTTCAAAATAATTGTTAGAAAAATAGAAAAATAGAGAGGGGAGAGAGAGAGACAACAAGCGATGAAAACGAAGCGTAGAACCTTTTTTATTCTTATTTTTCAAGGAATATTTTCAAGGTTGTTGGAGACAAAGAAATCATTTCTTATTCTCGTTTACGTTGAATTCAAAGTGTTTTATCTGCGTTGCATGTTTATTTATCATCATTGTTAACAGTCAATGTCAAAGTCCTAATCACGAGCGTCCTGTTTCTATGTCTTTTAAAAAAATGTAAATAAAACAAAATGAACAGAAATAGTAAAAACAATAACAACAATCATTCAAAGTGACATTATTTCAATTGTTTTACATAATTGAAAGTTAAACAACATTAATAAGAGCATTGTTCTAAAAGTCTCGTACTATATTGCATAGCCACACATCTACTTAAGTATTTGAGTATTTGTATTTCAGTTTATTATATACGCTAATCAATTAAAGTGAAATACTATTGGTTCTAAGCAATATTAGCAACTTCATGCGTCATTCATTCATTGACTCATTCACTTCGAAGCGTTTAATTATATAAACTATTTTTACCTCCATAATTACCCGTGTATTCTTTTCGTTGTTTGTATAATTTAAATTTCATTAAAGACAATTAATATCGAATGGAAATTATAAATGAAGGCAAACACATAACCATTATTTGTATTTACGTTACTTTTTTTATTTATAGTTTCAGACAAATTTGAAATGAAACTTTTTTCATAAGACCGATAATATTTTTTTTGCTGCTGCATCGGCAAAGATCGACTGTAATGCATTGCAAAAAAATTGAAGAAAGCTAGAAATTCAAAATAAACGCCAAAAAGTTATGCTAGCAGAGGTTAAGAAAATAATGTCTGTCATACGCCCATCGATAATGTTTTTGTCTACCGTTTGCGGATATTTTTATTTATGATTTCATTAGCTTGACACTCAAGAACGCCACAATATCCAGAGAGGTTTACGCTCGATTATGTTTACCGCTTTTGGCGCCGCTTTTTTAATAGTTACCGCTACTACCGTCATCCTTGGCCGAATTTAATTTTATTTTAGTTTCAATTGCACTTAAAATGTTTTTATCTATCTTATTTTGTATCGCTTCCTTTACACACATGTTTTACATTTTTTATTATCTTTCATAGTAAATCTGTAGTTAAAATGATGTTGATTTGGAAATACAAAGGAGAGAAATATTAAAGAATAGAAAAGTTAAATATACAGAATAGCGTCACGACAAAGTTGTAAGCATCTTTTCACAGTTTGCGAGGGGCTATAAACGCGATACAAAAGTAAAATTAAATTAAAACAATTCTCTTTTACACGTTCCCGTTGATACTAACCTTACCATTCTAATACCATTCTAAGGTATATTGACATGAAACTCGCAGACTTCCATTAATTTTAACTACAATATTCGTTGCAGATTATATTGATAAATATATTTTTGAAAATTTTTACTTTCACTTCGAACCACCCTTTGACCCTTTCGATGCCGTAAGATTCATTTTAGCCCAATCAGTTGGATTTTCAAGCTTCAGGTTTGCAATTTGAACTAAACCGTATGAGCCAAGTTTCAAAGGTTTCCATCAATTATTATCAGTTTAAGGACATCAACAACAGGCAGATCGGTGGACGCACGGACGGCTTCATTTGATCAAAAAATACCAGAATTTGTATCAACCTAATAATATTAGTTATGTGAATAAGTCGACGCCCATTTTTCCTTCAATGTGTTGTGCAACAATAACTATACTCCGGTCTCATCTTTTCTACAAAACATGAATTAAGTACGAAACGGATAATTCGTCTTTAAAGGCGTTTCGGTATTGTCGTAAGAATGAAAGCATCATTCAGGCAAAATATAAGTTACCTGTTGAAGCCCGTATTAGTCGGAAGGTGTAATGTCTGCTGATAATAGCGTAGAGCGTAAGGCACTTAGGTAAGATTAGAATTGAAAACATTTCACAATAAGGAGGACGAATTTTTTTACACTGAAAACTGATGACATGACTTTTGACATGTTGCCCCTGTTTTTCATCCGAATTACTTAAGTTGTGTTTGTTGATAGCTTTTTGTAGTGACGGTTTCATTTGCTTGTCATAAGCCATAATACATTAGGGCCGGCTCACTTTTTCAAATGGAGCCGGAACGGATGCTCAGTCTCGTCAACGGTTCGTCTAACCTGCATTATGCTTGTTTGGATTTTGAATATAGGAACGCATACACTCATCATTCTCATACTCATCATTCGTAAGGATGTAGCTGCACTATGCTTCGAATTAAACAGGAAAAGCGAGGATTACCGCAAATGACATCTTTTTATCACACTGTACCTATCCATAGCTGCAGGAGACTACATCGTGTACGCTTTGGTATAATAACTTATACAGTTGTGTATATTTTAAAGAAAATACTTTCAAGAAAATACATGATGAAGTCATAGTTTTATTTAGCACTCCACAGCACTGCTTACACTTTCGCTTAGAAAAAGGCAGAAACTTATTCCCATATGCAAAATAAAGGTCATTAAAATTGAATTTTTTCGAATGAAGTCGAGTCCTTCATTGCGATATTCCCCTCGCCCCTCGCCCATTGCTTTAGAATAACTCGCAAAAAACAAAAGTGTGTTCAATTGCTATTTAAAAATCTTTAAATAATTTTTCGATCTCTTTAGCTTTTTTGTGTCACCATAAGCAGCCTTAAGAGAAAGGTAATTTTGTTAAAAAATTGTACCTTTTTCTCTACATATGGAAATATTTTAATAAAAAACTAAAAGCTATGTTTTCGCAGCAATTTTTGCAAAATGCAAGTTTAAATAGCGAAAACAAAGAGCATATATGCCTTATACCGCTTATACATATATTATAAAGGATATAAATATTAAAAAAAAAAAAAATCGCAAGCAACCGTTGCATATTCGTAAATTATTCATCAGTTAAATAATAAAGTTTTTCTCCGCGAAAATTTACACACATTCTTATAGAACAATTCTTAGCCTTAAGTTTTTCATTTTTTTTTTTTTTATTCATAATAAAGGATACACTAAATGTAAAACAATAATAATGCCTAAGAAAATCCTTGAGCTGTTTGCCTAACACTTTGCCCTTTGCTTAAATAATTTTTTTTTTGTCGTATTGAATGAAATGCATTGTGCCTAAGGCATAAAATAGAAACTTGAATTATTCGGATGTGGGCGGATGTATATTTAAAATCTTCCGCTGAATACATGAAACCATAACAGCGTAAATCTAACGAGAACTTAAGTCATCTCTTTGTCAAATTCTAGTTTATTCAACCCGCGTCTTTTCCTGCTTATTCTTATTTACAATTTCTACATTTTTTCACAAAATTAAGCAAATAATAAAGTACCTTAATTATCTTTTTCTCTTTCTTCTTACGTATATCTATCCTGCTTTCTTCTTCAAAGTCGCAAATAACGCGACTATCAAGTTGGTGTTCGCCGGTTCAAACCTTAAGTACGGTAGAGTTTAATTTGGTCGTAATTAGAGTGGGCGACTCAGCCGGTAAAAGCATAAAACTTTTTCTCCTCTCCTCCCTCACCTTTCTGATCGCCGCCGTGTTAGCCGTATAGCGATTGGTGATATTAAAAAAAAGCAAAGAAATCATCTCTGGGGTGGTACTTTTAGGACGGTATACGAATGATAAACGAAGGTGTAGAGTGGATTTATTTGTTGCATGCATGTTGGCTTGCCATCATACCCCATGCCCTTAGTAGTAAGATTATATTAAGTTTTTGCGGATGTACACAACATCTACAAGATCATGAGATAAATCAATCTTTTATTATACGAATCGATTCAGATTCATTCTCTAGCCCGCTTTGTCTGTTCTTCTGACTGTTTTATTTGTTGCATCCTAGTTAACGTAATTCTATCATCGTTTCTAACAATATTGATTTTCACCTTTCTGGTCGCATGCTGATCATGTTTCCTATTTGCCGACTTGTTTATCAAAAAGTTTTGCTACATTCAAGGAAATCTTATTCATTTTTACGATCATTATCAAATGTTGCAGGCATGCTAGTTTTAATCCTTCCGCTCCCAACATCCGAAATAAGCCAAAAAATTTATTTATTTTATTTTATGTCTATACCTCTGTGCGTTTATCGCCCATCCATTCTGTACACTATACCAGATAAACCTATAAAAATTTGAACACGTATTCCAGGGCGATGCTGTAGTATGTGTACAAAAAGGGGAAACATTAAGCACACCTACCTAATAGTACACTAATATACTAATTGTACTTAAAAATTAAATTCATTTAAATTACACTCCAAAAGTCTTCAACGTAATAACATAATGTATGTTAATAGATTAGTAACTCAATTGTGTCGCAGTTCGATCAAAACCTTTTATTTAGCCTTTGACAAAAAGGAATTTATTAAAATTATTTACTAACAAATATACTGACTTTTAAGGGTAAAACGACATATGCGTTTTTATAATCTACAGACAACCGATAGGGCGGGGTAAACGGCAGTTTATAAATATTATTCATAGAAGTTACTTAATATAAGCAAACAAATTTACACTTTAACTGCGCAAATATGCATCAATTTTCAGATGAATATATTTTTATAAATGGATTTATTTTTACAAAGGCTTCCAGCTTTCCCAACTCATACGAAAGATTCAAGTTACAGCTAGTTACGGATAACCGAACATAGTACGTAAGTGTAGACAAATAGGTGAAAATATTCATATACGCTTACACATACGTGTTTATAAAAATAGAGATAAAAACGGGTAGATGAAAAATTTAGAAGTATTTCCTATGGAATTTCAGTCGTTTATAAAAAAAGTCTCAGCTTACGTCGTCGCAATTGAAACGGGAGGAAATAAGAACGACTTGGAATGATGCAGAGTTTTTCCTTTTTCTTTTTGTTAATTCGTTTTAGAATTTGAAATGTGGTATGGAAACTTTTTTTATTGAGCTTTGAGACATATCTTGCAAATCCATCACATTAGTAATGGCATAGATTTCCCTTAAGTAATACCGTACCAGTTAGTCGATCGGGATCAGAGTCTCTGGGAACCTTTAAACAGTTTTGTCGAATATTTGAATGAGAATTTTTTTTTTTAGACTGAGATGTGATAGAAGTCGCTATATATCAAATCATTTTCCCATCGAATTTTCTGTTTTTAATTGTATCGTAGGGTGTATTAAAAGCAGATCAGAGTCGGTTTTAAAGTTTAATTGTGATATGCACTTATATTTTCAATTTTGCACAAGAATGGGAAGACTTTCGACAGGACATTTTAGTTTGAACTGCCAGGCTGTGTCATCACGATGAGGTTTGACAAGCAAAACCTATGAGGTTTTCAAAGCTGAATCGTCGATTGAATGCTGGAAGTAAATGAACAAAATCATGATTTTTTTCATAAAACTTCTCTGAGTGAGTAAAGTAGTATGGCTCTGGTTGGGTAAATCAGTAGGTAAGAGAGGCCGTCGGGAATGAATTAATATGGATTTTGGGAAAGCGTATAGTGTAACTTTTGAAAACTCTGCCGATTTCAATATTACGATGACTGTATATGTTATGGAAGGACATTGGCAAAATTTTCTTTTTGCTGAAATTATTGCTATTGTACCATGGATACGAAGGCAGTGTTTATTTTCAACAGGATGTCTACACCGCTTACAAAAGCTTCCTCTTGTTTTAAAATAACATCTCGCGTGCGAAGGTCCTATAAATACCGTTTGCGGTTCTCTACGTAAATGTCCGGAAACTATGAATTAATTGATAAAAGCGTTTTTGGATGCTTGAGATGTAAGTGTTGGTCTCTTTTTCTGTCCCGCACTGATCAGGTCCACTTTGCAGGGTCATGCATGCCATAGACTATGGTGTTGCACACATTCGAACAAATATCATATCCCCTTGTACAGGAGTGCTGTAGGATCTAATAAATTGCTTGTTCTGTAAAACAAAAACGTGTAAAGTAAGTCTGTAGTGCATTTAACAAAATTATTTTCGTACGTTCCTTTGTACTAAACACATGAGGGCGATATAAATATGCGAATATTTGATTCTATTTTTTTTACATTACCTAATAAATATAGATATATATATATATATATTATGTATATATGTGTGCATATGGAAGCTTAAAAAATATCTAAAAAGTTTCCGTTGAAAAATGTATTGCAAAATATACAAATAATGCGAAGAATTTGGTAACCAGCCGAGACAGTTATTCATTTACATAAAGCTATCACTTGCTGTCATTGCATGGGGTAAAAAAAAAAATTAGGCCAAAGCAATTTTTCCACGTTTCTACTCTTTGTGATGGCATTTAAATCTTCAGCTTACAAGTATGCTCTCATTTTAAAAATTATATGAATGTGAAATTTGTACATATTGCGCCAGCAATTTCTCTAGAAGATGCTTACCAAGCTAAGCCGCTGACGACAGTGCAATTAAGCCCTAACATGTGAAGATTTGATTACACGAGTTTATAAAGGAAATATTTAAGATATCATAAAATATGTGATCAGAGAAATTTTTTATGTGTTTTTGCCTTTCTTATCTATTCCTCTATTATTATTTAGAAAAAGCTTAAGGTAAAGAGAACAAAAAAAAAAATGAAGAAAATAATATTTATAAGTTTCTCTACCCTCGCCATCTGCAAATTAAATTATTATTAAAGAATTTTTAATTTGTTTTTTACCATTCGAATAGATCTATGGCTGTTTTCGTGATTCTGTTTATATGAAGTCTCAGACTTTACATTTATATGTACATAAAGACTTGTGCTTGTATAAAACAAGTGAAAACACTACACCACCACCGTTAATACCTTACGCCATCCTTAGTTCACGTTTTGATCCAAGGCATAACTTTTAGTGTTTCATTATGAGAATTATGTTAGACAACATGGTGTAGAATGTTTGAAGATGTTTTACATGCGTTCCTTACGCCAGACAGAATTACGGCCACAAAACCACTATCGTCGCGAAACCCATTATGATAGAAAAAAAATGAATGAGGCAATATGCCTTACTGAAAACATGCATCGACCTCGCCGATTTTAAGGTCAGACAAGCAGAATACAAATGCAGCAGATAAATTATGTGAATCGCATCAATCAAAATTGTCATAGAATTCCATTAACTAAGATTAACTTTTAAGCTTGATTTTATCAAAAGATTTTTGTTTTTAAAAAAATCCTGTCAAAAATCAACTATAAAATCGGTTAAGATGACCAATTTAAACTTTCATGTCAATCGATTAAAACTTAAGGTACGTAAGACCAGAAAGAAAAGTATGGCGTCGCGAAAAGCACTATCAAAAAGTTTTAATTACTGGCAGTTTTTAATATGCTAAAGTAATGATTTCATTTGAAAAGTTCTGCTTTCGCGCAATCGACCGAACAAAAATCTTTTCAAATATCCTGCTTCAAGGTTTAAGTAGTCATTTAAGAAGATAGAAAAAAAAATGTAAAAGAAGAGCTTATAACGTAGCATTATTCTTCGAGGTAAACATCTTGGCCAAATCTTTGACATGATTCTCATCAACTGTTTTGAATATTGACTTATCTACTTACTGCAGGTAACTGCTTCAAGCGATCTGACCTATCTCGCCTATCCACAAAATGGCCTTTTGCGTTAAACAATAGATTTTGATGGCATATCACGGCTAAGCAGAATTTCATAACAAGTGATCGTTGATCTTAAGGAAATTTTTGCAGTTAATAATGCTTTAGCTAACCACAAATATTTCTATGAATAACTCGCCAAATATACCCCTCACTACTACGCATTGTGTAAATGTAATCCAAATGCTTTTTCAATCTTTTCAATGATTCAATGAAGTGTGAATGCGTGTTATGTGTATATAATGCAAATATTTCTTTAATTACTTATTAGTAATGTCTGCATACAATCAAAAAATTGAAAAATTTCCTCTACCCAAAAAAAAACCAATATATACATACACGAATGTCAATTGACATAAGAAATTAATTAATTGTAGGCATTCTTGCACAAGAGTAGTCAATTGGCCATGAAATACAGCCGTTCTTGGGCGGAAGAAATCCTTCGGTAAGGGAGGTTACGATAAACAAAAGAAAAATGTTTGCATACGAAACCAGAGAGATGGGAAAATGTGTGCCAAGGCACCGCCAGTTATGAGAGTAAACTAATACTTATGTCGCGTTCGTAACCCGTTTAAAGGTAAATCTGAAAGATGCTATAAAGTATATATCTAGGAAATTTTTAAAGAGCGCTGACTCTAATTATGAAGACAATCTAAATTTGTTCCAAATTTCACTGATATTAATGCGGGAATGAATTAGATGAAGGCAGCAAAGCACAATGGTTTTTAAGGTAATTTTTAATGGAAGTGACATCCTTAATGAACTTAGAGCCGTATTCTGAGGAATGTAACGGAGACATGACAAGGAATTGTTCCTTGTACGATTTGAAGGAGTTAGGTCACTTGTTTTACAATAAAACTGATATCGAACAGATTTCTTATGACTATTCCTTCGGAATACCAATGTGAATGCAAAGTCAAAGCAACTATAACAACAAAAAATAGTGTTCTTTTATGAGTAGTGATTGATCGCAGCACGTATTTTTCTATCTCTCTATTGATCTTTTGTTGACGTATTTAAACATATCTTTCATTGGAATCGAAAATGTAACAAAAATTCTGGGCACTCGGGTATTTTTGATGGAATTCTTACTTGAACTTCTAATTGTGGCCTTGACATAGGTCATTATGTCTACTCATCACGAAATCCTAAATTTTTAATAATAAATTAAATGTCACATTGAGATAATCCACTGATGGGAAAATGTTCGGATCACTTACTTCAAATTCGAAGTTTTGCTAAAGAACATTAAAATAAAGAATTTGCAAGAAATTGTTTATCATATACAGTCACATTCTTCCGAGTTTTCTTCTCACAATTCTTGGGAAATTTTATCCGGAGCGCAACACTCAATTTTGTTCTAAAACGAGATTGTTAAGCTTTGAAGGCAAGAAGAAAGAGGGCTTGTGACTGTTCTGTGATCTGTGACGGCTCTGTGATACTAGCCGGAGTACGATTGTTTTTCATTGTTTGCATACCTTTGTAGTACCGTAACAAAGTGAAACGTTCTCAGAGAACAGAAGAAAAGATTTTACTATATGCGTATCAGTAAAATCCGTAAATCCAGAGGAGCTGTTTAAAGATCTAAATCGCATATTGTGCTCCCGATTTGAAGTCCACGAAAACTTTGCAGTTTATGTCTACGAGTCATTTGCTTGTTTGTAATTTTCTGGCCAAAACTGAGACCGTAATCATGACCCTTGTCCTTCTGCGACGTTCTCCTATTCCCAAACCTTTGAATGGATAAAGTTTTGGCCCGATTAAGGAGATAAGGACCGCATCGCTGAAAGAACTCCAGGCTTTTTAGAAGTATTTTGAGGATTGGGGAAAGCGCTGGCAGAAGTGTAATTATATGTAAGGGGGCAAAATAGACATCTCGCATACTTTATACTTTAAATGTTCTGAAGACTATCTGGCCATGAGAAACACTTATATTTGAAAGGTTTATCATACGTACGCTTGTCATATGTACGCCTGTGACAAACTAAGACTATCGCTTTCATTGCACATTGTATATTCCACTTTGAGACCATTTAAAATATTCAACTTTGATTCTAAGGCGAATAGTTTCTATTGAGTAAAATAAATAAATCAGAAGAAGTGCATTCACAACAATTCTGCAAATACGGCACAAATACCAGAAGAAGAATCGCAGCTTGCCGTAAATGGCTAATATATTCGTTTCCGTCCCGTGAAATAATTACCCAACAATTTATACGGATACCAATGCTTATATTTGTGTGTCTCTAATTTATATTAGATTGCAGTAACTATGCATGCAAGTCGTAGATAAACGATCAAATACACACAAGGGAGCCCAACCAATTGACGGCAATCGCAATCTAATTAAACGATATTTTAATAAACGACGAATTAATGCGTTTTCAAGTGTTTTATGCCTGAAAGTGATATCACTTCAGACTCGCCGCCAATTTCTATTTTTAATGTTTCCAATGTGTTTCCAGTGTGCTGTGGTGGCGAAAGTTCTCACTAGCCATAAGTAAATGCGTAAAACGAACTTCTTCATGCAACTTCTTAATGAATTTGAAGTTACTTTCAATTTTCTAATTTATACTCTGTAAGGCGTGTGTTGTCAATGTTTGTATGTATGAAAATACTAAATCAATGAAAATTATTCTTTGCTTTTGTTTTAAACTTTTACAATCAACTTTTTCACTTCAAATATCTTTTTAATATTCTTTTGTGCACATTTGTTTTTGTGGTTTAACAACATACCGTACAACATATAGTAACAAGAAAAAGTTTAAAAACTTTATGTAATAATTTAATAAACTATATAAGTAATAAAGCTATATTAATCCTTAAGATAATTCTTGTGTGAGCGGATGTGCGCCAGAGTTTTACGGAAGTTCCAGCCGCGACGTGTACGCAAGTAAGTGCAATCGGCTATCGAAAAATGAACCGCCGAACTATGTGAAAACATCTCGTTTCAAAGCACTTCCTTAGTTTCTATGTCCTACGTTTCTATAGTTAAGCATCAGCTGCAGACATTGGTTATAAAATAGGCAAAATTAGTATAGCGGCCCACCGGCCCAGCATTAAGTACCCTACAATTGTTCATATAACCATTTTTCAAGGTAAGCCGTTCTATGTGGAAGGGATCGAAAAAATGGTTCGGTCCGAAACATTTTCTACAGCGTTTATCCTTGAGTCAAAACATGCGGGTCCACGAAATTTCATCAAAATACGTCAAAAATTGCGATTTGCAGAATCAACACAAAAGTACATGGACAGATATCAGACGTACAGACGGACAGACAATCTTACACCGGTATACTCGCTATAACAAAGGTTCACTTTAAGAGTTTTATAAGAATATTTCTTAGCAGTTATTCCAAAGTTTTTCTGCTTAATGGACGATGCATAACCGATCTAATAGTTAAGCAATTTTCACAACAGCACAAACGGAACCTTTCAGGTCATTTTATCATAAATTAATTATGCAATAGAACAATTAGTTTACAAGCTGTCTAGCAACTGGGGCCGCCCTGCTGAAACTAAACGTTGTACACATGCATAGCGTCAATTTTAGAGCAAAGGAAAACTCAGTCAATGTCCTTCAGCAAGACGACCATTTTTCAAATGATATAAACTAACTGTACCGAGAAAGGCTCCAAATTGTCCCTGATTGTGATTGGAGGAGTTGTTCGACTGTTACTCTTGAGTCTTCGATGCGTCAGGTGGGACAGTTCCACTTACTTATGTACCTAAACAAGTGGAAATGAACGCTTCATAACCTGGAATATGTTTTTTTTTAAATCACGATCTTGTTTATACATTTTCCTCACCTAAACAATTACTTATATCCCGTATCGACTCGAAATCACTTTCTGAATCTATATAAGCTTGTCTATCCCTCCGATTGCCTGATGTCTGTCCATGTTATTTATCTTCAACCTACAGCCCCTAAATTTTAATATATTTTAACGAAATTTGGTACGTTAACGTGACGTTCAGCCGGAAGAGGAGTCTTATTGAATATAGGTTGGGATCCGACTCATAAAAAAAAATCGTATGAAAGGAAATTGCAATAGTTAATATTTTTTGATAAAAATTAGTAGAAAGCAGCTTTTTGCCATATTCGGCGATGGGACAACTTTGTAGCTTCTTTCGCACATAAACGTTCTTATAGAAAAATAAGTCCTTATGTGACAAGAAGGAGTAGGACTACTTTTTAAAATATTATTATGGTAATTAATTCTGACCAGGGAATTGGCATGTAAATTTACTGCCTAGAGGTTGGATCGCATAAAAAAATTTTTAGGGTTGCTTCTCCTAAGTCTTTAAAATACGGGAAGATTTAATTTCTACTATTTTATGACAAAAAATAAGTGCGGAATAATAAGATCTTCGACAAAAAAATTTAATTTTACGAAATTGGAAGCACCCTACTTTTAATTTTGGGATGTCACCATTTTTTTGCATTTTATGAAAATTATAAGTGCAGTATTACTTTAGGCGACGTGACGTAAAGTGTTTAGTGGTCGATCTTCCCCCATAAAAGGTGTTGTGTAATCAACGGACGACACATTTTAAATAAATTGCTAAAGAGAATTTCAATTAATTAACCACTGCACACCTGATGTAATTAATTGCCGTGAAGTTAATTACTCTATAAAGTTTCCATATAATTGATTAATTCAATTAATATAAGTTCATCAATATAGATAAGCATATGTCTATAAAGTGATAAATTTGTTATTAAAGCTACCTAAAGAGGACGAAACTGATAAGTAAAAAAGTTTGCAATTTACTTAACAAAAAGATGAATCACTATTAATTTGTAGTAACGTATGATATCTTCGATGCGACATGGCTTTAACGAACACTTAATCATATTTTATTTTTTCCCCCAAATCAAAAAAATGCCATTAAAACCGCATTATGAAGAGTTTTTTTTTACTTTTTTTTGAGTACTCATTGCAGCTACGACCAAGTGTACTTTACCAGCAATGTGATTATCTCTGACTCTAACTGACACCGAAGCTTTAGCTTGCGAAGACTCAATTGGCAGTCGTAATTCGTATCCACTCGACTACACACGGAAGAAAGTAAAAATAAAAAAAAATTGCGAAATATTGGCAAAAATAAAAATTTAAAATGTTTTTTTTTAATTTTTTGTAGTCATTCTTTTTTTCGTCTCGTTAAATTGGTTACACTCATAGTATTTTCTTGTAGGTAATGGAAGGATATTGGGAACGTCCCAGCTAGATCATTAATATAATGAAATTGGCTCTCTCTTTCTCTCTCTCTCTCTCTCTCTCTCTCTCTTTCTCTCTCTCTCTCCCTCTCTCTCTCTCTCTCTCTCTCTCTCTCTCTCTCTCTCTCTCTCTCTCTCTCCCTCTCTCTCTCCAAATAAAGTTCTTTTCGAATCTTTTAGTTATTTAAATATTTAGGGTATTTACTATTGCTACTAATTCTCAGTGGGGTGATTTCATTTTCTTTATAACTATTGATATCGAAATTGCTTGCAGCACACCACCCGCTTTGCGATCTTGTACATATTTATCCGTGACGGCTACATGAATGCAGATGTGGTTTACACTTCAGACAAGGATTTTATTGCGTTGGAGCTACATAACTTCACATCCCGATCATCCCAGCAATCTTTTGTGGCAGTGTCCAACTTCCAAACGCCATTTCGCCCGCAGACAACGTCTGCGCAGATATTCAGCGGTTCACTAACCCGAATGTGAAGACATATTTTTCAAAATTTACGTCTGTTTCCGTTAGACTGTGTTGTTTCGGAAGGTTCTAAACCAAAACGTCACAAGCAGTTGGACGATTGTATAATGAACATATAAACTGTCAAGTTTATAGTAAAACCAATAAAATTCACACCCATTGTTAAGCATTTGATTAAGCAATGAAACTTAATATGTATCTCGCTCTCCCTCGCTCGCTCGCCCTCTTGCTCCTTGCTCGATATCTTCCAATACCCCGCAGAATATTCACATACTATTGAAAATTGTAAACATACACTCGCGTACACACCTACTTACATGTTTACTTTTTCACTGAGCGTAAACATCAATTCACGCAATATTGACTTTGGTGTTGACAATCTATCAATATATCAAATTTCATCAATACGTATGTAAATATATGATATTCAAGGGTCATCACACAATATGCTACACAAACGTTACTGCGAACTGTCAAATATATGCATAGACCGAAAGGACAGACGTCAAGGATTAAAAACGACCGTTAAATGACGAAAGTTAACTTAGTATTTACGCACACGTACTCATATTGAATTAATTATAATAAACTTGCGTATTTATTATATTGAAAGTGGATTTCCACTTAAAAGCTAACCGGGTCTCCTACACAATTTTTCGATTTAATTGCGATCCACCTCAGTGCATATATTATATGCACTAAAAACAAAAAGAACGAATTTTCATTTTCTCTTTTTTTATGTGTGTGTGTATATCTATATATATAATATGTGTGTGTATATATATTCATACATAATATGTCTATCTATATATAATATGTATATATATATATAACATGTGTATGTATATCTAATATGTATATATATATATATATATATATGTATGGATATGTGTATGCATATAGTATCTGTATGCATATATAATATGTGTATGTATATATAATATGTATATATGTATATATATCTATTTATATGTATATATGTATATGTATGTGTATATATGTATATATATCTATTTATATGTATATATGTATATGCATGTGTATATATGTATATATATATATATGTGTGTGTATGTATGTATATGTATATATATACATATGCGTGTATGTATGTATATGTAAATATATATATATATATGTATATGCATATATACATACATCTTTATATATATCTGAAGCTTCCCGTTAATTAGTG
Organism: Glossina pallidipes; assembly: GCA_000688715.1. Lineage (NCBI taxonomy): Eukaryota > Metazoa > Arthropoda > Insecta > Diptera > Glossinidae > Glossina > Glossina pallidipes. Next base: position 146,731 of record KK499840.1, read on the forward strand.
CGAATCTTCCTGTTAGGTAGTGTAACGTTCAAAATATGAACTCCTGCGTACATTTCTTCTCAAAAAAACTTTTGATCACCCTAATACATAATGCGATATTGCACTATAGTACATATCAGATATCAGAGTACATTAATGCAGATGAAAAATATAACGAAAAGACATTCCTACATAAGCAGTTTCTCCATAGACTTTTATCAAAGGAAGCAGCGAATACTGTGGGAAACACAAGCGATAAGATAAGTTGGGAATGCCAGCGGCTTACAAAAAACACAAAACCAATATTCCGCTCTCGCTTCATCTTACCATATCGAACATTCACACCTATAGAAAAGTAAATTTAACGGCAATACTGATATAGTAAGGCTAGTACCAGTGACTTAAGGGCTGGGTTGCTGTACCGTTACTGGCACGATTTACTTTATTTGGTCGGGTGCTTTCTCTGTCTGATCGAACTAATTTATTATAGAGGCAGTACTGTAATTCGTCATGCATTGCCAGTGATCTATTTATTCGTCGATACCTACGCTCTACTTTTCAAGTCTTTTATATACACTTTTGTGTTTCTCGAAAAATCTAACTCAGCTCTATTTCTTCGCCGTCTTCCCAGTTACGCTACAATAGTTTCCCTTTTCCTGTTTTGATTTCGTCTATTGCGAAGAATTGTGTTGTTCCTTTCACTATGTAGATCATCGCAAAAACTCATGTCTTGTGGATTTCAAGTCTACTCTTGTTTCTTTCAAAATCCAAATCATTAACACAATGCAAGTTTTCATGCTTTCTCCTGTTCCCCTCCCGAAATAATTTATTGCCGACATATACGTTATCGTAGTTTTCGCCTTTTTCTCTCACATAACTAGGAAAAGAATTGAATTGGTGAGGACAATAAATCTGTAAGTCGAGCAAAACATGTATATCCATCAATTCTTGGAAATATCGTTGCGGTACAGAGAAGCAACGTAACCTAATAAAGAGACAGGCAATTTTCTTTGTCTACTTGAAATGACGATCACATATGTTTTCTCCTTAGGATATCCTTAGGAAATTAGTTTCTAACAAAACTTCTGCAAATGAAAAAAGATCTCTTAAAAAATCTTATTTTTACCTAAAATTCCAGATATAATCTCTAATATTTCATGCTCACACACACACATGAATGTTAGCTTAAATTGCATTCTCAAATGATGAAATGAAATGATTTTTCATATGCATCGTCGAAGGGTGAGAGGTATATTCATTTTGTCAGAATATTTGCAACGCCCAGACGGAAGTTTCAGAGATCAGCATCAAATTTTAAACTGATTGATGCATGTCTGTCCGTCTATCTGTGTATTGTAAACGTTCTCCTGATGGCAAACATGCAACATTTTGCTTTACATTTTCCAAAAACATTGAAAGTTCTTACACGCAGCTTGGTACTCAGATCCAAATCGGTGGCAAAACTCGACTACCTTACAATGTAAGCTGAGATTATGTTTTCGTTATGATAAAAATTTACATTTATATTGTTTGGGTGATCTCGCAGCACCTGCGCAAAAACGGAGAAAATCAACCACGTGTACTCATTATCACAGAAAAACGAAATTTTCTTCTTTTCTCAAGAAGTTTATAGCACCCGGAAAGAAGCTTCAGAAACATCAACGGACCAAACGGTGATCCTGCCGCGGCGCAATATAATTTTCTTAGTTTGCTTTTTTAATGTTCCCTTTCCTTCAACTTAATTCCAATTAAAGACTTAAGTCTTCATCACACTTACCCAAAAAGAAATTTCTAATGGAAATTAAATTTAATAATTGAACCAATGCGAGCAATCGTTGAATGGAAAACTTGTGAATTGTAAATAATAATAAAGTGACAGTGTTTTCCTTTCTAAGTGCATAGAAAATATATTCCATGCATTGTTTACTTTTCTCACTTAACATAAATTAAAATCGCGTATTATTGTTGTTCCGTTAAAAAGCGATTTTAGAAAAAAGTACAAATGAATTAAGCGCATAATCAACACAATAACAATAACAATATATATAATGGCAGTTTTTCACACTCGCACAATAATGAAGAAAAACAAATAACGTACGACCGTAAACAAGTGATTTGATTAAAATGCAAATGAGCTCTTTTTTCCGTAATTTTCCTTCTTCCGTTTATCAATTTAGACAAGAATAATAATAACTGCTATGTTGATCATAAAAATTTAAATTCCAAATGAGTTTTTCTTCTCTTTTTTTTTGTTTTTTTTTTTTTGTTGTTTACGGTTTATTAAGTTTTCCGTTAAAAGGGCACAAGATGATGTGTTAAGTCGAAGAAAACGATTTTTTATTTCTTCTCACATAATCACTACTTGCTTTTATTACAAAAGATTATGTTTAAGTTCTTTTTTTTTTATATCTGTATATATACATGTATATATATATCGACGCTATGATAATATGTAAGCGATAACATATTTATTCCTTTAATTACTTTTCCTTTCTTTCATATTTTTCTCTTCTATTATTTACGTAACAACTTTTGTTTTCGTTATTTTATTTTTGTTTTTTCTGATGATAAATTTTATAGTATTTTCTTTTTTGCTTATATTATTGACACTATGTTGTTTTTTTTTTTGCGCAATAACGTATAATACCGTTTTCGGTTTAAAACGTAATAATAGTTGAATGGCAAACTACCAATATTTAAAGTCTCCCGTTAGAAAAATCATCAACTACAACAATCATGGCTGTGTGAGTGAATGAATATGCTTAGCATCTACGAAGTTTGCAAGCGAGTCATAGTCGAGCAGAACACAACACAAAACAATTACTTCTACATCAAGGAAATGCTTGCTGTTCACGTGGCTCTTTTCTCAAGGGATGAAAAATCAACTTTTGTCCGCCAAATTCATTCATAACTACGATGCGAGATATAAGATCTTGTCTTGTCATCTTTTATTTTAGTTAACATTTGTTATTGCCTTGCCTTAAGCTTTTCAGAGAGTAATTTATTCGAAAGCTTACTATTCTATGTTAAGAGAACATTATCACATAAACGCACATGCGTTTTAATTCTACACATACGTGTTATCTCTACACTTAACAAATGCACACGTGTATGTAAATTTTCACCGGGAACATAAGACCTGTTGAATGTTTAATGTTGACAATTTGAAGGTTAACCGAGTTAACTTCAAAGTTAAATATTCGTATATACATATATATTGACGACCTTAACAGGAAGTATACTAAGTAAGACGTCTATCAATGCCTTCGATATTTAGTGAAATTTAAAAGAGTTTTTGTTGGAAATTTGTATTTTTTTACTTTCTTAGGGACAGAAGCAAAAACAAAACTAAAAATACAAAGGTTACGCAAAGGTTTTTCGGAAATTTTGTATAAACGAAACGAAATATATCGTCTTCAACTTTATACGGATATCATCAGGATGTTTCGAAACCTCCCACGCTATAATAGTAGTACTCGCCCTATAAAATAGAAATAAGTAGACGTAAGAAAAGCGAAGAAGTGTATAGGTTTTATAATTCTGGAGTCGCTTCAAGCAAACTCAATATCGAATTTTCATTTTGAGTTAATGGTATCTGATATCGTATGAGTGTTTCCTCGATATAATATGAGTATATGACCGATGTCCCACGCAAAATTTCATATTTTAGCTCGAAAACAAAATGGCTTTCGAACTTGATGTTCATGAAAATAAAATAAAATAAATTGTGGCTATGAAACCACATACTTGACATGGACAATGGACATAGAAACATTTCTTAAAATGCATAAAATGTTAAAAAAAATAATGATATCAAATAATTATAGTCGATGTTTTTACATGTCGAAAGGAATTAACGAAAAGATTTGCCTGAACGCCAAGAACTGTAAATATTTTAATACCAGAGAGTAAGTGGGTACTTTGGAAACGCGATCGTATGGCGTATGTCTTTCGTATCGTGTGAACCGCCTACTGTTTGTAACCGCAAATTTTCCGGCTGTAAATAAGTAAAAATGTTATAATGGACTACGCCCACAGCCTCCATCACCAGCCATAAAAAGCCTACTCCACTACCCTTAATACGGTTATTATCTGACGAGCTATATCGGAAGTGGTCGAAAACGTGGTCCGTTCCGAACCGTTTTCAATAATGTTCTTTGTTGCGCCAAAAAAACGTCGGTGTATTAAAGTTTACCAGAATATCCTAAAACCTGCACCCTATAGGGTGAGCACAAAAATTAAAGGCGCACAGACATCCAGACTTGCGGGCAAGCCTTTATCGATGCAGAATCGCTGTCTGAACAGTCTGCCGATTTAATAAAAGTTGGATACATTTCGTTCTGAGTGTTGTACACATTCGCATAAACTTGATATACACTTGTGCCCAAAGTGTGAGGCATAAAGAAAGAGAAAAAAGAGAGAGAGATAGGCATATGAAATACCTCGGTTTCGTACTTTTCGTAAGTTTTTTACTTTTACTTACTTACTTACCACTGAAGGACGGATGTATACTCATTTTGTAATATTGTTCGCAACATCCAAAACGAAGCTTCAGAGACTCCACAAAGTTTATATATTCTCGGTCAGCATCAAATTCTGAATCGATTTAACCATTTCCGTCTGTACGTCTGTGTGTGTCTGCTGCAAACATTTTCCTGGCCGCTATCGATATCAAGTTTGGCAGAAACATTGGAAGTTCTTGCACGCAAGTTGGTATTAAAAACGGACCAAATAGACCGAAGAACACGCCTACAGTACCACGTAAACTGGGAATACCTCTGCGTTCCAAAAGCAATAAAAAATTAATTTTTTGCTCATTACTCATAAACCGTAGCAGGTGCTGTAGTATTTGTAGAAACATCGGAAAATTGACCAGGCCCACTCATTTTTATAGTGTAACAAAAATTTAATTTTTTTTCATGTCCGTCTATTTGTCTATCCATTTATCTGTCAGTATAGCCCACAAATACGCAAAAGAATTTAAAAATGATCTAAACCTTTGCCTTCCGTGTGTTTCTTGCTTGCTAGTCATGAAGTACAACACAAACACGGTATAAATTTCCACTTTTATTTTGAAAATACAAAAAACCAGCCACGCCCATCCACTATTATAGAGTATGAAAATTTAGTTCTTTACCTTTTTTTTTAGTCTTTTCGCGGACAACGGTGATGGGTGCAGAAGATTCGATAAGGACCGAATATAATTTTCTTATTTGTTAGGAGTTTGTTTTGCGGAATGTGTAATTTCTTAATATCGCCATAAGCAATAAAAGTCCTCCTCCGGAGGCGCAAAAAATAATATGAAGCAGCGAAATATAGCTTTGATTATCAATTCCCTTCTGTTTATGTTTAAATTTGCATTTCTGTTAATCAATTGATAAACATTTTGATCGCACTGTTAACTTTATGAATAATGTAGTTAACGTGACAGTTAAAGGCAAGCTTGGGATTCAATATTATACCTAAATACTAGACTTCACTCTTCCAAGGAATGCCGTTACCATCAATCCTCAAAGTATGTTTGCGTTTACGAGTCAAAAAGATGGCTTGGGTTTCCTGCCCATAAAATAAAATATTCCACTTTTTGAAAAACGCATTATAGAATGGCAATGATGTCGGCAGCAAAAATGCCAGAACTAAGAGTCGGAATGTCATCAGCAACAATTGGAACCATACATCCACTTGACAGTGGAACATCGTAAGTGAAAATGTTATACAGTTAAGGTGATAGACACGAACGTACACAACAACAACCTACACAACCTACACCGACTGCAAATGGACGATCCCAGATGGATGTCAAACCCTTTACTTTTCAAAAAGCTTTGTGTGAATGTAGAAATTTCGAGAGAAAAATCCTAACGAAGCATTTTAATAATGAGTCTTTCGTGCTAACCAGCCGCGTGAAAGCAGCCTTGACGTCGAAATTTATTATTGAAAATGATCAATTTTGTTTTGAACAGTGAAATGTACAGTGTATTATATTTTAAAAGTAAATCATCAAATAGTTAAGAAAGGAAAATTCTTACGGCTTATTACTTATCTAAGCTTTAACACTTTTTCTAGTTAAAAGCAAAAGTATCACCAACTCTTCTATTATAACTGCTGACAATCAACCGGTGGATGGCCTCTACTAGTCGCATTTGTCATGTAATGCCTGAGTTAAATACTTTCTTAGTTAGGAATTTTCCAACAAAATTGTAATGATTTCCACTTGACGAAGAAAATATTGTCTGAATTTTCTAATATTTAATTAGTTGTAATCATATCTTAAATGTTATATAACGGTTTTTACTTTTACTTCAATTTTAATCCCTCCATGGGTTAATTATTTCAAAATGTGCATATTTGTAAATGCCACGCACGTGCGGGTCTTATACATTTTCTTTCGTAAAAATATATAGGAAATTGGTGTAAATATATTTTATTAAAAGAAATGAGAAAACTGGACTGAAAAACTTGGATGGTTAACAAGAACTACTTTTTTTTTGAATTGTCATGCCATGCAATGGATCACTTGACATTTTTTCCAACACTTGCAAAACCAAGTTTAGGTGGTATAAATCTGTAGTGACGATGAAAATAGAACACTAAAAAGATGATAATTTTGCAAAGTTTTTATAAAAAGCAAATGGCAATATAGCGGGCCACGCGCCACCATTCAAAATAAGGCGGTATATGAGAGGGCTGTGGTCGAAAAAGCGATCCAATCCGAAGCATTTTCAACAGCTTTCATCCTTGCGTCAAAAAAGGTCCATGTACCAAATTTCATCAAAATATATCAGAAAAGGCGACATGTAAGTTGAATAGAAGAAAACAGAACGGACGGACAGACAAACGGGCAGGCAAGCTTAGATCGAATCGGAAAGTGATTCTGGATCGATTTGCATAATAAAAGATAAGTTTATCTCAAGTCCTTCTCAGTGTTGTATATATCCTCACAACTCTTAACATACCCTTGTACCACAAGTGGTGTAGGATATAAAAAATGAAAACATTTTTTTAATGTGCAGATTTTTACTTATGAAAGGACAAGTCTTAAAGTACGTAAAAAGTTTCTTTTAAATTTCTTAAAAACAACATTGTGACATGACAGTATCCTTGCAAAACCTTTCGTTACTGTTACAGACTGCCTTAATGTACCGCTACAATTCACAATTTTGCACTCAGTACAATAAATCGAAACATTTTTGTCCCCAAATTTAGTGAACATTACGGGATTATTAAAAGAAGAAATTGAATCGAATTGAAAACTTTTTTCACAAAATTTTAATTTATCGAAGAAATCCTTGACCGTCAATGGAGAATATTATACGAAAGCTGTAATAAAAATTTTAAGAGAAACGGATCAAAATTTAAAAATCCAGCAGTACTCAGAAAACCCATTTTGAAGAAGTCTTTACTTTCCTTTTAATTTATAATACCTACACTTTGCTTTAAACACATTTATTGGCATCGTTGAGTTCTATTTAAGACTTTTGCAATATCAAAGATGGTCAAAATACGTGCGATATGACTGATCGCGTTCTGAAAATCAAAATTTAAGATCATTTAAAATTTTAGCCATCCTTACACCACTTGTGGTACAGGGTATATTTATTTAGCACCGGCGTATGTAACGCCCAGAAGGACTTAAGATGGCCCCACCTTTTATTATACCAATCGATTCAGAATCAGTTTCTAAATCGATCTAAGCCTATCTGCCCGTCTAATGTACTTTTGTATTCAAGGTGCAGGTCGCAATTTTTGAGATATTCTGATGAAATTTGGTACACGGATGTACTTTCGCCCAAGAACGAACGCTATTGAAAATGGTTCGAATCGGTGCACTTTTTCCACCACTCACCATATAATGCCCTATTCTGAATAATCGTTTACAGGCGAAAATTGTAATTTTCAAAATTTGTAAGCAAAAGTGGCTAAATAGTAATGTTTCGACAATCTAAATTACTGTGAAAACTTTGGAGAAACTTTTTGAACCCCCTCTCGTATAACCGTTTCTACGGAAGCTGAAGCTTTATATGGTAAAGAAGTCGAATTTCCAATATTTCATACCAAAATTCGCGCACAGTAGTAAATTGACAAGGTAATCCACCTTGGAACACGTAGATCTATTTTTTGGATACCGCCGCATATAAAGATTCTAATAAAACGCAAATTCTTGCATGCCAAAACGCCTAATTGTTAATTTTTTTGTGATAAAAACTTGTCCATGATAGTTAATTAAAAAAATTCAGCTGAACTAATTTGAACTGCATGGGTCTTTTTTATGGCTTCCCCATAAAAAAAATCTCAGGAGTAATAGGACTTTCGGAAAAAGGCCTAATTTTTAATATTTTATGATGAAAATAAATCCATAGTAGCATTTCAGCAAAAAAATTTACGTCAGGAATTTGGATCACAAAGATATATTTATTTGGACCCCAACATATACGCTCTATTACGAAAAGCAAACTCTTATATGGAGAGAAAAGTTGACCTCCCAATATGCGGGCTTTCATGAAAATAATGTGTACTTTTTGACGCATTATTAGCAAAACGCTATGTGTCGTAGGGTATTTAATAGTCAGCGTTGCCCGACTATTTTATTATTACTTGTTCTTTTTAAAAATAATTTATACTAATAATATAAAAAAGTTAAAAAAATCATAAGATAATATTACCCGAAAATGGGATTATTTTAAAAATTACCAGGAAGTGGCAAAAAATATATTGTTTTAATATCATTATATACTCGCTTTCAGAACGCTCCATTTGAAGGTTACATTTTAAAGTTGTTTGTCTGCTCAAGGCCTTCTACAAACTTTCCTTCATAGCATTAGCAATGTACTTGACTTCAAGCAAATGTATCATAAACTGCTCTCGCGAACAAGGTGATCCCGATTAGTGTTATCGCATTACTTCTAATTCTATCAATTCAAATATAAAATATTTTTGATAAGCAATGGATAAGCAATTCTTCATACACTTTTTCAAAAGAATATTAAAATTCCTAAGAGGACATTTTTAAATGGACCTGATAAGAATTTGCATTTTGCAACATTGTAAGCCGGTTTTCTAGTAATAAAAATTGATTCGGATTAAGCATTAATTTTGTGGCGGCCTTACCAGTTCAGATATAAAAGAAAGTAAACCAATAACTATCGTATATGGCAAGAGCAAGGGAACAATGACAGCGCTGCTATCATCCCCAATCATGAGGAAAAATCTTATATCGAAGAAAAGTTAGATTAAAAAGTTGGGGTGAATGGCTTAACTCAAGTTACAGAAGCAGACGGGTACACTTATTTTGACTATGCCGGTGATATTTTCATTCTGTGGAGCTCCTTGTTGGAATCACCACCGCACAGTGTACTACGAGTCGCTAAAACCGAATGAAAGTGTTACTGCAGATGTCTACCAATGGCAATTGAACGAATTGAACGAACTATTGTTGCAAAAAAAGAGCGAAAGTAGTTAACGGACGCAAAGTCATCCTCTTGCATGACAACGTTCGGCCGCACGTTACACGAGCTGTACCCTTCACGGTGTATTCTCACACCGTTGCAACGCGAATGAGAAGTTCTGTCGCATCCAATGTAAATACCAGACATAGCACCTACTGATTAGCAGTTGTTCAGATCGACGCAGTATTGCTTACGCATATGCTTTGTAACGTATAGTACCTAGGATTTTCATTAAGAAACTAAGTAAATCCATAAATGAACATGAAACGACATTACAAGACAAAACCTGCAAATGAAGTATGTCTGAAATAAGATTCAATCTCGGTAGCTAGTTTTCTTTCGTAAACTGTTTCACAAATGAGCCTCACCTTTTTCTTTTTTTATACCCATCACCAAAGGATGAGGGCATAAAAACGCTTGCAACGCTCAGAAGGAAGTATCAGAGATCCCACAAAGTACATATATTCTTGATCAGCATCAAATCCTAGATTGATGTAAGCATCACCGTCTGTCTGTCTGTCTAATGTCTGTTGTAAACGCTCCCCTGGCCATAAAAATCAACCCACCGATTTCAAATTTGGCAAAAACATTTGAAATTCTCTCACGCAGGTTGGTATTGAAAATGGGCCAAATATGTCGAAGGACGTTCGCAGCACCACGTGAACTGAGAATACCTCTGTTTCTCAAAGGAATTGAAAAAATGGTTTTTTGCTTATTACTCATAAACTATAGCAAATAAACGTACAAAAATTTGAATGCTATTCTATTGATGATGCTGTACCGTTTGTGTAGAAAAGTGGAAAAAATTGACCACGCGTACCTAATATTATAGCGTATCAAAATTTAATTATTTTTTTAATACCGCAGAAACAAACTTCAAAAAGGCCATAAAGTATAGAAATTCTTGGCCAGTTACCACCCTTGAAGCCACGTAAACATGCCCACCTATTCGTCTGTCCATCTGTTTGTTTGCGCAACTTTGTAGTGTTTGCGGTAAACATTTTTCTGTTAGCGAAAATTAAGATATCGGTTACAAATTTGCAAAAGAATTTGGAATTAACCTAAACTTTTTAAAGGGCACGCCTACAACGCCCACATACCTCCACGAAAAAAATGGAAAAAATCAACTGCTTTCGCTCCATATTGAGAATTTTGGTTTTTTACTTCTTTTCTCTTTTTTTGGGGCAAATAGTGATGGGTACAAAAGATTCGGTTCAGACCGAATTTAATTTTCTTATTTATTTTTTAATATAATCAATCGGGGTATGATGTCCGCTATACGATGGTCAGAATGAAGAGAGGAAAGAGAAAGGGAGACGGCGGTGGTCGCAGCCTAGTGGGTGTGTGCCCAATCGGGAATGTTTATGCCTTTGCCTTTCAGCATTCAGTATGGCGATGACCAAAGTAAACTCTACCACAATGATATTTGAATCCGCGATCAATGACTTGGTAGTCGGGACTGTGTGAGAAGAGTCCATATATTCACTTTCAATTTATTTCGTAACTACAAAGCTATAAAAGCCAAATCCTTACATGGTTACGCAGCTTAAATATTTTACAATCTGCAAGTGCTTCCACAAATTGAATGTTTTCTGATCACATTTCACTTCGTTTGCTGAGAAAATTTGGTTCAATGTATATTAAACAAAATAATTTTCATAATTTTCTACAACTTTTTCCCACCTTTCTGGCGACATGGCGAAATCGTGTCGAAAGCACGATGGTTTGGCAGCGATACAATCATTGACACTTTTTCGCGCTTCTTCAATATTTTGGAAAACATCATACGTCCATCTTAGGACGATAAGTATGGGTATATACTTTTACTAAATTGTTGATTTATTAAACGAATGCACCTTCTTTTTTTAAACTTTAATTATTGTATAAATTTTCAAAAGAATTGACTACTGACGCAAATACAAATTTCTATTAATTATCTTAATTATATTTTAAAGTACATATCTACATATATATTAAAGTTATTTAACATCCTAGACATGGCATCCGAAATTTTCTAAAAAAAGTCTTTAAACTTATGACAGTTAAAACGAATTAACAGAAATAAAGAAAAAATAACTTTTTATAAAAAAAAAAGAAAGAAAACAAATTCAAAAACGGTATGAAATTTTTGAAAAAAAAAGCAAAAATATATAAAAATACATTTAAATATCAAATAAATTAACTATAAATATAAATATAAAAATAAGAGAGTATAAAATGTATGTGGATTGCTTTTTAAAAGTGGTCTTACCTTAATAGAAGGCATGCCCAGTCTATTGGACTGAAAGACTTAATGCGAGTTAATTATTAATAATATGTCATTATAAAGTAAAGGTATCTTTAACTTTAACTTAAGATAAACATAACTTATGTGGCTTCTCTCAGGGTTGACGCTATTTGATCTACAGTATAAGTATATAGCTTTTAACTTTGTGCTTAAGCGATTAATAAAAAAAATGTTTAGCTATAAATAAAAATTAATATTGAATTATTTTTTACGTATGGATTTGAGATGTTGCTGCAGTTGTTCGCACCGTTGACATTCTCTAGTTAGTTGTTTAACAGCTGTCGCATATTGACGTTGTAACTCGACTAGACCTTGCAATTCTTCAGTAAGCATATCACGTCGTCTCTTCTCTTCATTATATTTAGCACGAACTTTACTTTCCGTCTGTTTGACTCCGTTTATAATTGTTTCAAATTGTTTAATAAATTCTTCACGGCCGTGTGAGCTCATCATACCCTCATTGTACGCTTCACATATGGAATTTAGCAATGATAGTTCTTTTTCCATATAACGTTTCTTATCGTTAAGTGTATTGTACAACGTATAATACTGTTTTGTCTCCAAATGTTTAGCGCTCACTGAATTAATTCATTTTTAATTCATGGAAATTTGAATGCACGGCGAATGAGAAACAAGAACAAAGAGAATTAATTAAAATGCTGTTTATATGTAATTATAAATATTTGTCTAAACAGAGATGGCGCCTAAATAATTTACTCCGACCTTTGATAAGGAATTTTTTTTACATATTTTATAAAAAATATATTATTTTCCAAATTATAAACGCTCGGATTCTTTAATCAATAACTTTTCGTTTTCAATATTCTAAGTCGTTCGCACAGAAGAATTGAGTACTCCTATGAAAAACCTACATTTTATTCGGGATAAGTGTTAAGTTAATTTTATAAATTTAAAAGATGATGTTCCAAAATCATGTGAGATTTTACTCCAAGTTCCCATCTATTATTCTTCTTTAGTTGATTGTAAAAAACACACATATTTCAATGTCTGTAATCTGAACAATTTGAACAAATCACAGCCGACGAAGGTTGTATACTTTGTGTAATCTTTATTATATGAAAGCCTATTACAATGCCCTATTCACAAGGCCAGGTCACAATATCATTTCACCATTGCGAAACCCCTACGAAACGTCAACGACAAAAATTGGAGCGTTTGAGGTGATCATGAAAAGCAAAATGGACACAATATGCCAAAAACTTTTGCATTGCAACATTCGGTCATCGTAAAGTAAACGTCAGCAACACTCAAACCCTTAGGCTCCTATAAAGACGCTAGCAAATACTTCCATATATGTGAGTCCAATAGGTGGATAAAATACTGGTGAAGGGTGCGGCTTAAAAAGCTTGTACCACTCTTTTATTTAGCTTAGAATTTTACTAAAAAATAGCGATAATCTTATTCGCATTGCCGATGTATGTAGACCTAATTGTGTTTTTACACGAACTGTCTTGTCGTAACACGTTTTTCAATATTCTATGAATTTTTCACTCTCACTCCTCACAAATACACATTGTAACTTCGCGTTATGTTTTTCACGATTCATTTTGATTATGTCGATTGTGTACGCATATGAGAGGGATTCCCAAATTTATGCAAAATAATTCTAGTAATAACAGTGATATTAAAGTCTTACGCAAACGCACGCAATAAAGTTATAGTTATTTTTACTTTTTTTGTGTTAATGAATTTCAGATATTATTTAATTTTTTTCAAAGTATAATTTATTTTTTATAATGAATATAGTTAATGAATTAAAATTGAAAGAATTTTTTAATATTACTTATTGTACTTTCCAGTTGCCTTTTTATATCTATTGTATTTCCATTTAGCCAATATATTGTTTTTTGCGAATTTTTTTATACGAATTTTTTTTGACGAATTTTCTTGGGAATGTATCAACCGTATAAAAAAAGAATTAGGTTCACGTAGTGCACTTCAGGAACGACAAGCCGTCGTAGTATGTCATACAATATGTAGATAACTCCAGAACGAATTGCTCGCAATGTTGAGAAAGTTTTCAATTGGTGGGCAAATCTCTTTTACCTTAATAGAACAGCTGGCCTGGATATACCTGCACATAAACATTACGCCGATACTCAAACGTATGTAAAGTTTTTGACATGCTTTCGCCGCGTATGAGCAACAGCCTTTCGCTGTGTTTAGTCAAGTATCTCCAAGCAAAGTTTGCAACTACGCAAAGTTGCTGTACAAAATGCTGGTATAACGAGTTGAATCCCGGCAACAGTTCTCTCACCAGCAAAAGGTGTGAAGGTTGTTTCAGGAAATATGGATACTGTGCAAATACTAATAATGCAGGGCGACTTGTGAGATGAAGGCAACCTTAGGCGTTAGTTTCACTATTACAAGAAGGTTTTTTTCGTTGGATACAACATAGTTTGACAAAATCCCGAAAAAATGCTAGTGTCGATTAGTACAAGCAAAAGCTTACGAAATGCAATGATGATGTCAAAAGACATACAAGACAAAGTATTGTAAGAAAACGAATCAGAGGCCTATGCGCATAAACCAGGAGGTAAGCACCAACCGACTCTATGATTGGTAGAAAATGACCCAAACCGAACAAAAATTACTCGCGCTTGATTCATACAAATGTTCTCTTGTTTTTTCGGAATATCTGCTCATGTAGCAAAACTGCCTTTAGAGGAACATACAAATATCAATTGTGAATGGTGCACAACCAAGAAACAAACGGATTATTCTTCACCATGACAATGTGAAATCTTAAAGATCCTTTTTTGCAAGTGCCTATTTAAAAAATCAAAAAATGAAATTAGACGTATATCAGCGATGAAGTCTTCAAGAATAAATGAACGATTTACGTTACCAGCAGCAACGTTTTACGCGTTCAACAAACATGTTTTGAAAAAAGCTATGAAAAATAATTTGATCCTATGCAAAAGGAGAACATTTTGGGAAAAAATAGAGCATGGCATTTAATTAAAGCTCAAAATGTAAATAGCGCCCCATGCGCTTATTGGGTTCTACAATAAAGCCATTAGTTTGTCAGAATGAAGTCCACAAAAAATCGACAATCCTTACCTATAAAATCAGTTATACTTACAGTGCACAAGAATTTTGATTATAAACTGATTTGCAAAAGTATTAAAGAAAATAACTTACTTTCATTGTATAATTCATGAAAACGGCGTTGGTATTGAGCCAATTCAGTACGATCAGGTATATTATCGAGCTGTCGTTGTATAGCCACAATACCACGATTACGTTTTGCCAGTTGTAGTTTCAGTGTTCTAATACGTTCCTTTTCTGCGAATATCGCTGCTTCACGCTCTTCAGGAGTTTGGCATGTAAACGCTTCCAATTCTCTATAAATAAGCATTAAAGGGATATTTATACATGAGGTTATAATCAAGATAACGACTAAGAATAAAATAATAGTTTAAAAAAATCCTTTCGTAAAAGTGCAGTGCTACTTGTTTGGTTCAGTACTAAGATATATTTTCAAGTAATCGTAAGGAGGGGATTCCTACATTCAATTGTGAGACCGAATTACGATAAAAAAAAAATTCTACTTTTCTTGTCCCCTCGGAAAACCTATTTTATTGTATTCATAGCGCAAAAATGTGGATGGTTGTTAGAAAAGTCGCCATTTATTCTATATTGCTAGGCGATTTGATATGAGAGTTATATACTTTAACTGTAACAAGAAATCATCGTAAAACGTCAATGTCCGTGAAAAAAAGGTTCTTCATAAAGTTCCCAAGCTAATAAGTCCAACTAGAAAAAAATATTGCGCTGGAGCGATAATACAAAAATATCGGTCAAATTTGTCTGTTTTCCAGTAATAAGAGATACCACTACTAACGCAAACCTGGAGAGGAAACGTCTCTAGAGAACAATTTTATAAGCAACTTTTGAAATTTCTGCTAAGAAGAAAGTGGCGCTTACGCATATTCTCTAAGGGAGGACATAAGAACGAAGAGCAGCGTTTGCTATAAAATTCTTATGCGAAAAAATATTTTCAAAACTACACGCTAGGAGCTTACTCAATTTGTTGTTGCAATTCGGTTAAATCTTTGCGGCAATGCTCCTTGAGTTCGGACTCCTCCTTTTTCAAATCATCGTGTTGTGTTAATAGGATTTGAACCTCACTTACTAATCTGGAATTACACAAAGGTGTAAGGACCAAACTTTTGAAAACATTAATATACATACTCTGGTTTTACTCCTACTTCCAAGTTTTTGTACTCTTCAATTTGTGCTTCCAACTTTTTTTGTTGGGCCACATCCTTTTCCGTTAATTTCTCCTGTTCTTGTAACAATTGTAATAAGTCTTGCAACTCTGTCTGATTACGTTCAACTTTACGTTGCAATGCCAACTTCACGGTCTCTAATGCTGCCAGTTGATTTTGTTCTGTCAACTCTTTCGCATCGATTTCCATTTCTTGCTGAAATTCTCGATAATGTTTCTTAAGAGCTGTTCGCAAGGTTGTATCTAGCTTTTGTGAGGATCGATTCCGATCTTCCTACAACGGGATATTAAAATAACTGGATCGATACATTAACACCAATAACAAGACATATATACCTCATTAATTAAAATAAAATTTTTTAATAATTTTTCACAGTTAAGCTGCAAGAGAACGTAATAAAAAAAAAGAAACTCAAGATGAGGTTGAGAACTTAAGCAAAAAAATTAAGAAAAAAGAAATCAAAGATATTTATAAGATATATATATGATTTTAGAAATTTACTTCCTGACTTGAAGGTATATTTGCATCATTTTCAGAATTTTCCTCGCTGATGTGATTGGCCACAGTCCCATCATATTCCAAAAGCGTCATTTGAACACGCGTTTTCTCGTCTTCGTTGGTAAAGTCCTTGCACTGGTAATGTCTAATTGGATTGTAAATTTGCTGAAAATAATTGTGAGATTAATCTTTCAAAAAAGCAAACACAAAACGAGCAAATACTTGTATCCTTTTAATGTGTTTAGAAGCATTTCGTATCTTTTCCAAATTCTTTTTATCACTTTTGTACTGATAATGATTGTGAAATTGGCCAACGGCAAATTTTTTTAAACGCAAATTCCTTTCTTCTCTATTCTCTACCTACAGCAAAAAAAAAAAACAAAAATATACAAAAATTTCCATTGTCGAAAGATTTCATTTTCATTACCGATTTCTTAACCAGCCACTGTATAACTGGATGTATAGACAAAAATTCTAAACCCTGTATTTGATGAGGCTCAATGTGATAAGGACACTTCATTTGGGACAGCACGGCTACTATTTTTTCAACCAAAGCTCTGCAATGGACACGAACACATTGTAATTTGATTTTTGGTTCTATTAATCAACTTCAATGAACTCACATCTTTTGACCAATTGTTAGATTTTCGTGGAATAATAAGTCTATATCAATATCATAATCACACATGCACTCGATGCACCAAGTCATACCGCCTACCACTTTATCGAAAGCCGAAAGTCCTTTAATGCACGCTCTATAATAACCCGCTTTTATCAAGATATCAAAAGTCTCTTGTTCTTTGATTGTGGCTTCGGAATCTTCTCGCCTTTCCACCTTAAATGAATTAAGAAATGAATTACGATCACTAGAAATGAGAAAAACTTTGCCAGTCAACCAAACGCACCTGCACTTCCCGGCCTTCAGCGTCATAACGCGTGGATAATTTAACATTTGATTTGATGTGCTTCGAGAATATTTCACGATTTGCCATTTGTATGTACGTGGTTTTAAGCTGTTAAATTAAAATTAGTTTATTTAAAATAACTTAAATAGTATTGTGTTCTTCTACGAGAAACCGCTTTTTATAGAAAAGTTTATTATTATAATATTCTCATTCTCTCTTTTTTGCCTCAATAATACCATCAGCTGTTAGCAGTTTGACTAGAGGCTTACAGTGTTTTTCATTGGTTTTCAAAATAATAGCAGTGATTTTCTGAAACTGTAAACTTTACAAATAATGACGCGGTTTGCTTTAGAAGATGGTAATTTTTTAAAAAACTGGGATTTAACTACCAAAAAAAAAAATGTAGCCTCCAGTGAATAAATCTTTCGACACCATACCTACTGGCAATAACTAAATGTCTTGTGTATGACTCTCTATAGAGGTGGTCAACGATCGAAAGCGCATAGTATTTCGCTATGAACTTCTTGATTGGAACGCTAAATCAAAATTCAAGTATAGACTTAGGTTTTTGATTGTACGCAATAATCTTTGTATGAAGCATTATCTCATTTTTATACCCTACTATTTTAAGTTTGTGATATCTAGAAGAACTCAAGATAGATTCTGTACTTGTAGAATGATCTTGAATTGCCACTATCTGGTTTTTCGCATCATTCGTTGTACCTATAGATTCAATCACTTTTGACATCGATCTGAGCTTGTCTGTCGGTCTGTTTGTCTTTTTTTCTTGCGTTAATCTACAGGTCGCAGTTTTCAATATATTTTGAACAAATTCAATGCCATAGGGTGAGAGGAGGAACAAAATTGAAACCGGTTAGCATCGAACCATCCCTGCAACCGCATCTCATATAAGGTCTTATTTTTATAAATCGTGATACGAAGATTAAGAGATTAATAGAAGTGATAGAAAGGCGGCACAATCCGATCGGTATTACACGTTTGCCGACCCAGAACTCAGTACAACTTTTCGCCAGACGGTGTTTGTGAAAGCTTGCCCGTATTTTATTTTCGATACTTTTTGTGTTTTAGTAAAAAAAAAAGAACGCACAGATGCTTGTAACGGTATATTCATAAGAATTTGTTTATTATTTTTTTAATGATCTATTTAATTTAATTACTATCCTCCTCCTCCTCTCTCCGTTTCTCTCTCTGTACTTTGTACTCTGATTTTCTTATATTCTGTTGTATTCGGCTAATAATTATCATCGAGTGGTAATTACGAAGGTTGCAATTGTATTTGAAAATAAGTATCATTCTAAAATTTCAGTCTACGTTTCTAAACACAATTCTACTCTCTATAACAAAAGATTTGTATATTAAGTTTTCTTCTCGGCTTTTTCTGTATGACCATTGCTATGAGCATGATCTGGAGGCTTCTCATTTGTAACCGTTTTCTCTAGGACAAATGCATCTGTTGACTCAATGCATTTGTAATAGTGTTTATGAGTTTCAACAATTTCAAAACCAAATTTTTTATAGAATTCTGAAGCGCCATCGTTATTAATTTGAACATGTCTGTAACGATAACACAAATTATTTACAATATACTTGAATAAATAATTATGAAATACTTACAAGAAAATGCTATCAAAATTTCGGTCATTTTCTACGTAGTTGAGAACGTGTAGAAAGTTTTGGCTCCGGAACACATTTTGCTATTTGTGTATATTGATCGGACCAAAAAGTTTGTCAAACAAGAGTACGAGGAAACCTAGTTTCCTTTTGCTGCTATTACATCTCATTACCTTTTACGTTTTTTTTTTACACGCTAATCCACTTATGCTACAGGGTATATTAAGTTTGTGCGGACGTACCTAACATCCACGAGGGCTTTTTATTACACCGATCGATTCGAAATCATTTCCTGAATCATTTTTGGATGGATCAAAGCTTGCCTGTCCGTCTGACGTCTGTATATGTATCTCTGTGTCCAAACTATACCGGGGCCGGACCGGGCCCTCTTAAGAGGGCTAGAAAAAGACTTATTTATAAGTCGTTACATGGAAAAATAGTGTAATTTTCAAAATTTCGCAAGCAAAATCGCTCACTGCTAGTATTTCGTTATCCTAAATTAGTGCCGGAAATTTGAATCAGTTGGTTAATTTTTCCACATTCTTATCATATCTGCTTTCGTATGGAACTTCAATATTTCCTGGCGAAAATTGTCCCCAACATATATAACGATTACCATGAAAAGTAAGCCTTTATATGAAGAGAAAATCTAATTTCTAGTTTTTTATGGCGGGAACTGAAAAATAATAAAATTCTTAGAAAGTAAATTAAGTTTGCTAAATTTGGGTCACGTCATGTGATGTGTTGGCCATTTTTCAATATGTGAGCTTTCATGAAAAGTACGCCGCATTGAAGAACGGTGAGCCAAAGCAATCTTGTCTACACGGGAAAAATTGTTAGAAAGAAAATTAATATTAAAACATTGAAAAAACATTTTACGGGTTTCGTGTAAGTTTTTATTTTAATCAAAGTTAAAAAATCCACAAAGAACTTTTCGTAAAAATTCAAGAGAATTTTTTGAAAATTTCGTCAAAAATTTTTAATTTCAATAATCCATTAATTAATAAAAAATATTTGTTAGCTTGGCTTTGTGAGAGATTATAAATTATAAAGAAATAAAATAAAAAGAAACATTCATTTATTTGCAAAAATAGTCTTGTTATAGAGTAAAGGGATAAAATAAATGTTTTTACATGTTACTAAAATAAAAACTGTGCCTGAAAAAAATGTTGTTGACTCAAGCATTGTTCATCTGCGACGACGGCGAATTATATAATCGTTCCATCATTCGTTCCCTATCCTTTCATCCCATCCTGCTGCTTGCTAAAAGTCATCCGTGCACGCACATTTTCAGCATAACAGATGAATTGCACTTGTTTGCCATTTTAGTTACAATATTCGCTTTTTTATCCCTGACTGGTTTAAAAATGGTTTTCACGTTTTTAACTTACTAGAGTAGTTTTTAACATCCTAGAGTCGCTTTTAACACAGTAGCATCAATTGCATTCACGAATAGGTGCCATCCCATGTGTTTCGTCATCAAACAAAACAAAGCCTTCGCCTCAAAATAGGTCTGCTTTTTTTTTAATTTTCTTAAAAATTGTTATGTTGTGCAATGAAATATATAGAGCTCTATAGATTCTTCAAAGAAGAATAATGATAAACATGATTTGCATAATTTCTGAACGTTGTATTCATTTCTGATCTTCAAACGAGAGTTACGAAGATGAACGTTGCCGAACATATCACATTGATCTGCGCAGGAAATGGCGTAAGGGCACTTTGATTAAAAAACAAACATAAGGCCTCATGAATGCTCTTAAAGAAGAAACTCCTGCTTTCATTGATACGCAAGACCTTCCTATTAATTTAATGAGGGCCGTTGTAATCTACGTGGGGAGTCTCTATTGCCGATGTGCAATTTTCTGTACACATATTTTTTTCTAAGAGGCTTTTCTGGCCTTTTAGCCATCCGTTCGGAGACGAATACTGTACTGTGATCTGAGTTTAGTGAAGGCGATGGCGGTAATGGAAATAACACAGATGGATAGATTGGGACTTTGATGTAAATCTCTACATCTAAGTTGAGGTTCGTAAAGAAGAATGTGTTTAACTTTGGGAACCTAAGCCGAACTTTGGGACATATATTCCTGGCGCACTTCATTGAAAATCTTGATCGAAGCGTTTCCTCTTGGCTGTCAAACTTAATCCTTTCCTGGCTGTCAGACTCCGCATCAGAGATATCTTAAGTTTAAGTTATTCCAGGAAGGCTCAAGCTATCACTTATGGCCAAGCAAGAGCCACAACGCGTTTTTACATTAATAATAAAAAAACGCACTTGCGTTCAAAATTTAAACTTTCTCAAAAAGGTTCCATTTAGGAAAAATTTTAATTTTTAAAAATTAATGAATGATAAATAATAGATATGTAAAGAATAAAGGAATAAAACGTACCGCAATAAAATCAAATAACGAATGCGAGACAACGCAATGCGTTTACGTCTTGATGGGAACGAAATTCTTTCCTACAAGCCATGCTCAATCATGTGGCGAGAGCACGGCATGTATTGGTGTACTTTACAAACTGATTTCGAAATCGATGATGAGAAATTGATGATGAGAAAAGAGATTTTTTAGCTTTGTATGTAAACTAGCGTTTTAAGTGAAAGAATTTAAACAAAATTTTCATCGTTGCTTTGATTATTTCATGAGAGGCAAAAATTGATGAGAGAAATAAGTGCATACGCGATTTAATTACGATATAAAAAATTCACCCCTCATGACATAAAATTTAACTAAAGTTATTAACTGTCTCGTTATAATTCGTTATATTTTTGAAAGTTTAATAGAATTTTTTTTTATAGATTTCTTTTTGTATATTATATTATTATGATAAAAAAAATTATAATTTACAAAATTTAATAATATTTTTTTAATATAAAACAAAATTTTACTTTGTTATATAGGAGAAGTTTGTGCCTACTTCTTCTTCTTCTTTCTTTCTTTTTGATAGTGTTTTATCACAACACTTGCATCAGTGTAGATTTATATATTATATGCAATATGAGAGCGTGTAGGTATAGATTTGTAAGAGTATGTGAGCGAGTGTGTACATGTATTTTAATATGGCAAATTCAGCTTTAAGCTCCTCTACTTCTTCGATCCGACTTCTCTTTAATATGTCAATTTCAGCTTTAAGCTCCTCTTCTTCTTGGATCAGTGCCGCCTCCCTCGACGTAGTAAGTAAATTGTTTGCTAGTATACGTACGGTGTCATCGTTCTGCTCATTCCACCCCGTGTTGTCCATTATTGTATCTTCTTCCACATTTTCCGTGTTGTCGAAATCTTCTAACTCCATCTCGGTTATCATGATTCCCAGCTCGAAATTCATCGCCCGTCTTTTTATATCCTCTATTTGATCTGTCAATCGTGCCACTGTCGCCGTGAACTCCAACTCTCGTGCGTACCGAATGTAACCTAATAATGGTGATGGGCGTTCCGTAATGCTGCTCATCATACCCAATCTTTTTAAACTATGTTTAATCGTTTTTATTTTTTTCAAAACCGTCTCCTCGGTAACTAGTTGACCAGTTTTCGCCGTCAGTTTCTAAGTGTGTCTCTTGCTTTCTAATTTGCAAGTTCTACTTTTGCCAACACTTCACAACTTTGAGTGTTGACGCAAAAGCTTGCTGAAAACTGGTATCCTTTTACTCTTCAGTTTCCATACTTCCTCTTTTTGTGTGCTATTGTATTTGTTTGACATGTCATACGCATTTATTCCTTTTGAGAATTTTTACGACTTTCCCTCTTCACCAATGAAATCAAAGAGAGGTATAGCGAATTCAAAAAGAGGTATAGCGAAATCAAAGGGAGGTATAGCGAAATTAAAGGGAGGTATGGCGAAGTCAAAAGAAAACATATGAAATTGCCTACAAATCAAAGAGAGGTATAGCTGATGGTATGTTTTGTGCTTTCGAACATTTCCGTGACTTCAACCGAAATCAAGCATATAATAGTGATTTCTTCTTATAAAAATTATCTAATAGAATTATGAAAATTTGCAAAGCTTCCTTTAAAGCAAACGACTTGTAAATTTATGAAAATCCGGGAGGGATTTATTTGTACCATTACGTTTATTTGTACCACTTCTCCATAAATACGTACTTAAATAAACAAATGCATCCATAAGCAAACACATAAGCACAACTGCATGGGTGAGGAATTAAACAGAAAATTTGTTGAGGAAAGGTTTCTGAAAAAAATCGGTGAACACGTCACAAAATGTCACATGTTATACTATAAGGCTATCAGTGACAAAATGGAGCATTACTTAAATGAACAACAGTTGAAGCAAAAGTCCACTGTTTACTTAATTGAGCAAAAGCCATTTTTGTCAAAATCAAAATCCAAGCAGAAAATAAGGAAAGAATTATTATATCATACGATCGAGATGATAAAACAGTGTTGGCAACGCTGTTCGCCTAGCTTACAAATGGCTAAGTTAAAAAATTACCATTTTTTATGTACAACCTTGCGAACGAAAAAAAACGTTGTGTGGCTATCGAAACAAACCGAATGAGGAATTAATGAATTAATAAATTTAGACAAAGCTCCTTCCGTCATATATAGAAGAACAGTAATAAAAAAATTGAATTAATCTGGAAAGAAGAAAAAGGAACAACAACAGATTGAAAATTCTGCAACTTTTAAGCGTCAGTGAATATTATCTTGTTTGCTTTTTTTAATTATTTTATTCGTTGATATGGTTTCATATAAGTGTTTGCTGGTAATATAATTGATCAGTTAGAAGCCGATGAAAAAATTGTTGCTTGGCCCTATCAACAATTGAGTCTTTGTACATTTCATTGCAACGAATGATTCTTTCACTTTGGTAGTCGATTCTATGGAATGTGGAGATGTATTGAACAAAGTGCAGTTAATGAAAGTAAAACAGAAACAGTGTATCAGTCAATAGAAAGAAATGAAACTAACGAAAGCGAATACGGAGACAATAATTCGCCAATAAAATTCAAGAGTGGAACAATAATTAACATTATTCTTCCCTGGAAAATAATGAATCTGAAAGTAAGCATTGAAATTGAAAATCTCAAGCTATTGTAAATTTAGCTGAGATATTTTGAGGTTCTGAGCCCGAAGAGGATGAAGAAACTTATATTGTGTACACGTCGGACAATAAAGATGCTATATTTTTAACCAAGCCTTCCAATTTTCAAAATTGATGTAGCCGTTGCGGGCTTATGTGGGTGTCTACTTTATCATCAATTAAAAGTACAGCGAATCTTAGCATAATAACTAATTTAATATGGTTTTCTTCTTTTACTTACCCTCAATTAAGTCGTTAACTTCTACTTCGATTTGCTATTCCATCCTACACCGCTTTTTGTACAGGATATATTAAGTTTATGCAGACGCATGTACACCCAGAAAGACTTAAAATAGATCCATCGTTTACTGTACCGCTTAAGCCTGTCTGCTTACTGAACGCAATATAAATTCTGTGGCAATAACTCCTGTAGAAATCCAATGAGATAAGGAAAGGCGTCTTATACTGAATCTTCCATTTAAAAATTAATTTGTGATTGTTCCTTAAATTAAGTTCATGCAAAATTTTTTTGTATTTATTGACAGGCATTCAATATTTTTAATATTTATTTCTATGGGTGTTTGCGTACAAACACTGGCGTATGGATTATTCAATATTTATTCCATTAACTACAGAACATGGTCTCTATTAACTGCTTACGTAAATTATTTAAAGATTAATTTTAAATTTTTAGTTAATTCTTATATGGCTAGTTTTTTTTCCAATTTTTTTTTCAATTTTTCCTTTTCTTCCAGCACTAGTTCTCCACACGCGTTAAAATATATCGCAAATAATGAGTTTGTTCGCTTCCTATTGCGTAGGATGACTCAGAATTATAATCAAATAATTTTTGACTTTTGTGTCCCTGAAGAATTTTTTTCGTGTTATCATGGCCCACTTCTTTTATTATTTCGAGTGATGTAGTCAATAGGTTCTACAGTGTGCTACTTTTCACATATCAAGTTCTACAGTCTTCTTCTTTTCATGTATTAAGTTCTACAGTGTGCTTCTTTTCGCATGAGTTCTACAGTGTGCTTCTTTTCACATAAGTTCTACAGCGTGCTTCTTTTCGTGATTCATACTTACAATATTTACTATTATCATCTGTGATCTTTTTTCGTCTTCAAATTTTGTGAATTTCTCATCTGTTAAGTACGACTGCATTGATCTGGACGAGCGATAATAAGAAAGATCCAGATCTGGAGAATAAAGCGCATGAGCCCGAAGTTCCCAAACAAAATTGAACCTCATTTCGTATGTTTCTCTTGCTGCATGCCGACGGACGATGTTATGAAGCAAAATCAATTTTTGTGTGCCTTTACTTACTCTAGCGACTAGCTCGGCTTGATATCGTTCAATTGTAGGGCTTCTATGCAGGCATACGCCGTTGCAGGAAGATAGTGTGTAATTTTAGCGTATTATTATCAAAACGAGCGAATAACTGTGCTAGGCGAAGTGGTGTAGGGTATCTTTAGGTTGGCCTCGTCCGCCTATAACGTTCTCACTTGTTTATTATTACTTAGCATGCTGAAACTTAAAAACTTAAACTTTGCAACTGCTTACTTCTTTTACTTCCGGTAGGATAACACATTGTACCCATGTGGTAATGAAATTCCTTGAAAAATAAATGATATTTCAATTAATTTGTACTCGCGTTATTAAATCATATATAACGATTTCGAAGGCGAATGTACACAACCGAAAGTTGAATTTATTGGCTAACTAAGCCGTCAAATTATCGATTACAGAGCTTCAATTTAAATCAAGTGCAGGCAAGAAATTCTAGTAGAAAGCTTCTCGCATGCAACACAATTCAATTGAAAAATCATGTGTCTGCAAGTTCTGTGAAGTTCGAATGCTCGGTGAAGTTGTTGGATACAAATATATTCATATACCCGCCTTCTTAAACGAGAAATTTAAAATTTAATTAGACAATCATTCCTAAACCTATGAAGGAAACTTATGAGAAAGGAAATCTACTATGACAATACGTTGTTTGTAAATAAAAAGTCGTTTAGATGTATTTGGTCTGTGCTTTAAACCGAATGAATGAAATGGAGTGTGAAGTTATCTTGATTTATAACAGACGATAAAAATATTACATTTTCGTCATTGCCTTCTTGC
>KK499840.1:172917-185775 GCA_000688715.1 Glossina pallidipes
TGTTCAACTAACTTTTCCATTGTAGGAATTTAAAAAGAAGAATAAGAGCAGTTAAAAGTGTGTTCGCAACGAACATTACCTTCAAACATACTGAATGACAAATTGCTTTCACAGACTTTCACAAATTATCTGCACAGAACTATGACGATATCTTTTATAAATGTTCAACTAACTTTTCAACAAAGGATTGTGGCTAACAGCTCAACGATTGCGGGTTGAAAACTCAAGTGCGGTAAAGTTCTCAATATCAGCGAGCGTATGATCTAAGTTATCCGGCAGCCTTTAAATCCACACTTTGTAACTTTATTTACAAAATATATGGACAATAAATAAATAAAGTGAAGGTATTAAGGACGCCTTTTATTTACCAGTTTGAAATTTCCTTGCCCAACTATATTGACCATAGACAGCCTCAAAATTGTTTTGATCATAACTTATGCCAGCTAAAGTAGTCTGTGATTTTTATCGCGTTTGATTTGCATCATTGTGCAGGACATCATTGTCACTACTCCACATTGGGGCAGATTTAGTATCAACACCATTTGCGAAATTGAGCCAAAATCAGACTGAGTTTCTATAGAACAAAGTCACTTAGTTCGTTTGGTCCTACACGTAATTTAAAATCCTCATTCTATCTGCATATATTAGTATATTTTTATATTCTATCTGTATATAGTAGAATATTTTTTATATTACTCTAGTGTATTTATATAGTTATGTAGGCCATTGTTCCGCCTATAATATGTAGTCCCTATAATACTTAAATATACTTGTTTAGTTATTTACATTATTCGATATTTAACGTTAGTTAGAGGTGGCAGGCTTGAAATCGCCTGCACAAGATTGTCCTATACGGTACCGCCGTACGAAAGGAAGGGAGTGGGAATACCAAATATATGTGAACTGACCTGTCTTCAATGCGGCTAAATTAGCAATTGGCGGTGTCAATCGGACCCTATTTTTTCTTGACTGAACCGCCGCAGAGGTAAGACGTAGAGTTCAAATAAAATCTGTGTCCATCCGATAGAATCCCACGCGACAGGTGACGAATTGGTGTTAATCACGGCAAAGATCATCCGTACCGTCCGACAACCCCCGACGATATGACATTTTCCACAAGATCAAGATGCAAAATATGAAATTTGCCTAATTAAGTAGACGTGTAATATATGAAAAATTGAGTTAACACAATGAGGAATCGTAGGAGTTTTATTTACGAGAATAGGGAAGGAAATATATATATATATATTAGTTTTTACGTATTACTTGAGAGATATAGTCTAAATTTATGTCATGTGTCTAATATTGTAGTTGCTTACTAAAATCTGCCATTCGACAAATGAAATGAAAAATAAGAACATTATAGTCGGAGAAGGCCGAGCATTAGATACCTTACACCACTTCGCCTGATATAATTAATCGCTCGTTTTGGTATTAATTCATAAAAAATCACACGTTATTTTCATGTAAAGTCATACTTCTCAACAAGACCCGCATAAAATGCTCAATATTATTTGCTTTTTCATCTAAAAATTCTTTAATAAAATAAATCTTTCTCTGCTTCGTTCTAGTTTCCTTTGAATGATTCTAAATTTTCTTTTTTTTCTCCGCTCCTTGTTGTAAAATAAATAACACTTGTTTTTTATTTATTACAGACAAATTTGTTGCTATACGTGGAGTGAAACTTAACATCACTTTTATATTCTGTATCGCGTTGGTGTTGCCATTTAACAGAATGCAATACGTTGGTGCTGCCATTTAACAGAATGCAATACGTTGTGTTGCCACACACTTATTAATATATGCTTAATATTGAATGCGCTCTGTCTTGCAAAAATGTAATGAATAGTTATCGCCCTGTATAAGTTAAAACTTTCCAAACTTATTATTGTTTATTTCTTTTACTTCTGGTAGTCCAACAGATTATAGACACGTGATAATTTTTGGTCAAAAACAAAGAAAGTCGCTCATAAATAATGGACAAACCAGTTGTTTGTGCTCGCGTTATTAAAGTTTTGGGGCGCACCGGCTCCCAAGGCCAATGTACACAGGTCAAAGTTGAGTTTATTGGGGAACAGAACCGTCAAATTATTCGCAATGTGAAAGGACCCGTGCGGGAAGGTGATATTTTGACTTTACTAGAGTCAGAGCGGGAAGCAAGAAGATTACGATAAATGGAATGTGTTGACGATTATTAACAAGAAGAAATTCTAAAAGTGAGTATAGTCTAAATATCGCAAATACACAGAACTATCAATTTTGTTCTTTTTTCTTTCTTACAGAGTTTTCAATACATGTATCATTTTTTATTTTCAAACTGAATGCGGAAACATTCAGCAAATAAATTTGAGGTCTTTTTAAAACTTGAAATTTCATTACATGCATTATTTTAATTTTAGTGATAACTATTCGTGTGAATCCACATGGTGCACATGGTGCACAGGATCGAATAGGAACTATCGCGCATTTAAGGAACTAGAATTTTTCTTGTAAAAGAAAATCTGCGAATTGTGAGCCCATTGTAGTAAAGCATTGCTTATGCATATTATGCGTTTTATGTATGAGTACTCTATGCGCTGAGTAAATATAAATAGAAAATTCTTGATAGCCTTCAAAGTCGAATATCATTTTCAGTTACCAAACAGTTTGAGTGAAGATCAAACATTTATAAAAACAGCCGGCACATATTGCGTCAGAAGGAAAGCGTAAAGCAAGTTAATGACACTGCTTACGCGATAGATAAAAATCTACATGATAAATTAGATTTCGTTACACTATAATGGTATGGTTATAATATTAGGTACGCGTGGTCAATTTTTTTCATTTTCGTGCAAGTGTTACAGTTACAGCATCGCCCATAGAATATGCCATCAAATTTTTCTACATTTATCTGTGATTGTTTATGATACAAACAATTTTTTGTTCCTAGTTTACGTGGACCATTTTCAATACCAATCTGCGTGAGAGAATTTTAAATGTTTTTGCCAAATTTGAAGTGGTTGGGATCATTTTTGCGGCTAGGAGGGAGTTGGCAACAGAAATAACACAGACGGGCATACGTAAAATGATTTAGAATTTGATGAAGAATATATATACTTTGTGGGGTCACTAATGCTTCTTTTCGGACGGTACAAACGTTTTGACAAATTAACATACCTCTCATCCATTATATATATAAAGTAATTTAAAAAATTGTAGTTAATTGTTTGTTTTCTTTACAATTATAGTCGTAACGTTTTAGTCCGTGTAAGGACAATTTATTTTTCATGATATATAAAATCTCCAATGACAACAGAATCCACAAGCAAGCATGTTTGTTCTTAAATTTCCTAAAATGGGCATTAAGCTTTTTTATCTTTCTTCTCTAAATGGCCATTACTATGAACATGATTCGAGGAGTTTAGTGATGTTTTGCGTAAAGTTTTTTGTAGAACATGTGCATCCGCGGGTTCAATGCGTTTGTAGTAATGTTTTTTAGTTTCAACAATTTCAAAACCAAATTTCTTATAAAATTCAATTGCACCATCATTGTTAACTTGAACATGTCTGTAACAAAGCGCAAATTATTTACAATGTACTTTAATAAATATTTAATTACAAAATACTTACAAAAAAATGCTATCAAAATTCCCGTCATTTTCTACATAGTTGAGGATGTGCTGAAACATAACAGTTCCTATGCCTAAGCGTCGATAGGGCGATAGACATCCCAGTGTCATAATGTATAAACGTCTTTGGTTGTCGGATGTATCAATGCGACAGCAAACAGCGCCTACCACAATATCGTTATAATAGGCTAACTTTGCCAATTCTCCAGCATCCAAAACATCAACGTAAAATTTATCATTATAGGAGACGGGGAATACGACAGTATTTAATTTTCTTAATTGCTTAATATTGTGAGGTGTAACATCTCCTAATTCTATGCTGGTCCTGCAGACGAAAATAAACATATGTAAATAAAGGCAATCGCAATGAAATTTGCAGGAGGAATATGTAATCTATACCTGGTCATTTTGTTTAATATCCCGCAACCAATTGTAATAAACTTATGAATAATTTAAACTAATATTTTAAAAAGTAAATTCAATCACGACTGCGTTTCTTTGCTTAACAAGTCACTCACACATAGATTACAACTGTCCTTCAAAGAAAATGCGGACTTGGGCAAGTTAAGTTTCTGCTTCTTCTTGATAGACAGTGTTGTCAGATGGATGCAGATATAGATATGTAGAAATTGTAAGCAATATAAATATCAAACGGATCTTTAACATTTTATTCTAAGTTAACTGCAATGCGCTGTAAAATCGGAAAACATTATTATCATCCAATAAATGCAACTCAATCACTGATCAAGTACGATGACAGTTTTACAATTACAACTCCAATCAATCTGGCAATATTGGCGATACTTTATCGAAAATGAGAAAAATGTCAACTAAGCAGCTGCTCTCTTAGTTGTAAAATATTTTCTTTATTATTTAATACATTTGGTAACAGTTTTTTTTTTTTTTTTTTGAAGTTTTGAATAAACAGGAAATTTTTGTTTTCATTAATTTTCATATACAAAAGCTAATAAGTATTTGTGTAAAAAAGAATTTTAAGCATGTTAATGTGAATGTTTGAATTGCGAATGAAGTTCTGACCATTTTAACAATCTCGTCAACCCCTCGAGATAAATCGAAGTCACGTCGAAAAGGATTATTATTATTATCCAAACCGGTGCATAGTCGGTGTTTTGCTGCCGATCGTAGCCTGGTATTCGCCTCGTTGTAATGTTTTCAAAATTACGATTAAAATTACTTAACGAATTATATACAGTGTTTCCGTATTTGTTTAAATATTTGAAAGCGTAAATAACTTATGGCTTCCTACTTTGATAAGATGACACACACACTATTGAACATCTCCATTCCTCTTGAACTTCAGTACCACTGTCGTCCATATTGACTATAGTGTGCCTATTGTAAGTTACCGTCACAGCCACATCCCAAATTTGTTTCTACATGTTACGATAAAGGAGTTGGCTTTTCAAAAACCGACGTTTCAATCACCGAATCTTTTGAAGAACCAAACGACGCCCTTTTCAGGCCATCTGTTTTTGACCATAATTTAGTAAGTTTTAGTATCTTTGTATCTTTGACGAGCATTATGAACAGTTATCATTTTATCCATACTAGCAGCGTTGCACAAAGGATTCTCATTTTTAGTCAACTCGGCGAATCATCTGTTTGGTGATTTGCTGCCTGACAGAAGAGGAACATTTATTATTTACTATTTCTTTTTGCGTTTATAAGCTATGATGTGAATATATTTCAGCTGAAAATGATTGTAAACATCAATATTGGTCTTTTGGGTCATGTAGACTCAGGCAAAACATCACTAGCTAAAGCTTTAAGTACAATTTCAAGTACAGCGGCCTTTGATAAAAATCCTCAATCAAAAGAACGCGGTATTACCTTGGATTTGGGCTTTAGTGCTGTCATATTGGAACCTCCAGCCCAAGTGAAATCGCAAAACGAGCAAATTAAACAATTGCAACTCACATTTGTTGATTGTCCAGGGCACGCTAGTCTAATTAGAACAATAATAGGAGGTAAGCATTAAAACTCCTACATTTGCCTCATATGTAACTAAAATAAAATTTTGTTAAAGGTGCACAAATTATTGATTTGATGCTCTTGGTAATTGACGTTCAAAAAGGTGTGCAAACACAAACGGCTGAATGTGTAGTAATAGGAGGACTTTTAAAGCGTAAACTTATTGTTGTTATTAACAAAATTGATTTAGTAGAAGCGCAGCAACAAAATATTGTTTTAACCAAGTTGGAGAAGAAATTACGAAAGGCTTTAATAGCTGCAGGCTTTAGTGAAAATTTTCCAATTTTTCGTGTCTCGGCTCAAAATGGGCAGGGAATTCAAGAATTGTTGAATGGTATGAAAAATGAAATACATATACCCGTGCGTCTGCCGGAGAAACCGTTGGTAATGTACATCGATCATTGTTTTTCAATTAGAGGGCAAGGTAGTTACAAAAGCTGTTGTTCGAGCTAATTTAAAACTACAATTTGTTTTATTTCGTTTTTGTTAGGTACTATTTGCACTGGTACTATTGTGCAGGGGCAACTTAAAATCAATGACTTTATTGAATTGCCTGCCATAGGGGAACAGCGTAAGGTGAAATCTTTACAAATGTTTAAAAGACCGGTACAAAGTGCTACTATGGGTGACCGGGTGGGAGTTTGCGTTACACAATTCAATGCTAAACAATTGGAAAGAGGGGTTCTTTGTCAGCCTGGCTATATGCAAACAGTCTATGCTGCCGTAATATTACTCGAGCGTGTAAAATATTATAAATTTGCTTTAAAATCTAAAGGTAAATTCCATGTAAGCGTAGGACATGATACTGTAATGGCTCGAATCACCTTATTTAAAAGTCTTACAAATCAACGCGAATTCAATATCAACGAAGAATATGAGTATATTGATGAAATAGGACCATCAGAAATACAACCCACTCAAAATGAATGCAGCATTTTTACATTATTGGAATTTGAGAGACCTGTCTTTGCAATTTCTAATGCAATTCTAATTGCTTCGAAATTAGATTTAGATGCTCATAGTAATTGTTGTCGTTTGGCTTTTTGGGGTAATATGCAGTGGTGCAGCTCGTCCGTGAATTATTCAAAAGAACATTTAATGCTATGGAGAATTTTTAAAAACACACAAAAACAAGGAACTGTACAAAGGCTGCTGAATTCTCAAGAAATAATTGTACAAAACTTATTTAAAAAAGATAACAACCGAGAACTATTCATTGGAAAACATGTTCAGCTTTCAACTGGTGAGACGGGCATCATCGCAAGTACTTTTGGCCAGACTTCAAAAGTAAAAATAACGTTTTCGGAGTGTCTTAAGAGCGAAACTTTGAAAATTCTAAAAGAAGGAGGAACAAATAATATTTTAGTGATACTAAAATATAAAAAGTATACTTTTAATAAAAATGCTGGTTTATGTCAATAATATCAATAGGCCAGAGTTTTGAGTCTTGGAAATCTTACGAAATTTACAAATGCTTTCATGAAATTATACAAAATCCGTAGGCTTTTCCGAATCAGGAAACCGTAAAATCGACTTGAAAACCGTCTGTTGAGTAAGAAAAATACAGTTGCAAAAGCAGCTACATTTGTTCCTAGACATGGAAGCACTAAAATTGAAAAATTCTTCGTTTTCTAGAATTTGAAGTCTGATGTTTATTATTAATTCAGAGTTATTCAAGGCTTCAAGGCAATCATGATAAACAATCATGACAAACAATTGCGAACTACTGTTAAGTAGTTTAATAAATTGATCATGGGAGTTTAGTACCATACAGCTCCATGTAACGACTGTTTACAGTAAGACATTACTTGCGGAGTGGTCGGAAAATAGCGGTTTTCAATAGCGTTGGTCCTCGATTCAAAATACGTCTATCTACCAAATTTCATGAGAATATCTCAAAAGTTGTGACCCGTAGATTGAACACAAGTAACAAGACGGACAGACAAGCTTACTCAAAAAGCTACTTCAGAAAGTGATTTTGAAGCGACCGGTGTAACCAAAAAGGGTCTATTTCCCTGTCTGTCCTTCGGAGTGTTGCGTACATCTGCATAAACCTAATACACCCGTATAACAAGCGGTATATGGTGTAAATTTTATGTGTAATTAGGCAATTAGTAAGATATGACACGTGTTTGAAAAAAACGTGATATTACCTTTAAAAGTTCAAGTTATTAATTTAATTAGTTTCCAGTTAATCAAATTCTCTATTAAATAATAACTTACGTAAAATAAAGTAACTATAAAGTATAGTAATGAAGATGACCAGATATAGCCGATAATAACTAACGAATCTCTTTTTATACCCATCACCAAACGACGACGGGTATATTCATTTTATCATTTTCGTTTGCAACGTGTAGAAGAAAGCATCAGAGACCCCACGGAGTATATATATTCTTGATCAGCATCAAATTCCAAATCAGTTTAAGCCTATCGGTCTGTCCGTCTGTGTAATGTCTGTTGTAAACATTCTCCTGACCATAAAAATGACTTCAAATTGGCAGAAACATTGAAAGTTGTTGCACGCAAGTTGATATTGAAAATAGGTCAAATCGTTCGAAGGACACGCTTACAGCACGACGTAAACTGCGAACATCTCTGGTATTCGAAAGAGCTAAAAAATTCGTTTTTTACTCATTATTCATAAATAAATGTACAAAAATTTGAACGCGTATTCTATGCGCGACGATTCGTGCACAAAAATAGAAAAAAATTGACCACGCCTACCCAATATTATAGTGTATCAAAATTCAACTGTTTTTTTAATACCTTTATAACGCGCAGAAACAGCCCTCATAAACCCTATAAAGTATATAAATTCTTGGCCAGTTTCAAATTTGGATGCACCTGGACATATCCGCCTGTTCGTCTGTCCTTCTGTCTGTTTTTTGAAAAAGCTAATACGCTGTCGTACGTCCGGTTTATTAGAATCTTCTTAGACCTCAGAAGGAAAATGATTCCGATCGGAAAATTAATGCTTACTTAACCAATAGAGATATGTTTGAGATGTGTCGGTTTCCGGATAAAATCGAATATCAGAAAGACTTTTTTCTAAATTGGTAGCACGGTCTGTCTCAAATTTCACATCTTGCGATGTCGTTAGTTTGAGACTGCGCTTGTTTTTGTACGACATAAAGAGTATTTCTTCTGATTTTTACTATCTCTGTGAAATAATGATTTTTACCCACCAGGCCATCATGAAAGCATTCTTATGAGTAATGAGGCTTAGATCTTAGACCCAAACGCAGTCGACCAATTGAGCAAATATTGTGCAAAAAGTGAGCCATGATCGAAAAAAAAGCGCACCAAAGTCGCTCAAAAATCAAGATGATATTGATTATCGCTGTGTTATGCACCACGAATATTTTTCCGCTGGGAAATTGTTAACGAGGAATATTATATGTGTTTGAGGATTACTTAGAAGGCGGGAAAATAGATTTGAAATAACAGCTAGGTTAAAAAAAAAGAAATCTTGAGTGTGTGTACGTGTGTGCTATAGCATTATATAAAGCTTTTCGCGAATTCACAAAACTGATGAAGTCTTTAATAATAATTGATTACCTTTAAATATAATTAGTAAACAGTAATTATATTCTGTAACCAACCGTTATAAAAGCATTGAATATATGTGTATGAAACTTTAGTTTTATAAAAGTAAGGGCCGGTGACAGAGGTGTACCTGCGAAAGTGAAATGTATTATCAAAATTTAATAATTTGTTTATTGCTATTGGCGGTAGCGCAAACAACCGCGATGCCTACTTACAAAGGTGGTGGAAGTTGCTGCGCAGGTCCTGTTCAGCAGCCAGTTTATCTAGTTCCCGTTCAGCCGGTTGTAATGTCCTCTAAAGGCAAAGGAAAGAAGCACGGTTGAATACTTTCTCCTTTTTAACTAAGTTTATATAAAATATTCTATAAGCATATGAGTTAATAAAAATAACTTAATAATTTTAATAGTAACAGTTTTTGCAAATGTTCTGCGGATTATTATCAATATAACCAACAAGTAAACGAGTGATATGTCCCAATACCAAATAAATGAAGAGAATAGATAGTTAAATCTACCGAAGCACCTCCACTACCAAATAAATGAAGAGAATAGATAGTTAAATCTACCGAAGCACCTCCACTACCAAATAAATGAAGAGAATAGATAGTTAAATCTACCGAAGCACCTATGCTATAATAGGTGGAAGAGTTTCAGCTCTATTTTCCACTATTCTTCCCATGAAAAGAAGAGTTAATGCAAAGGGCAATCAATAATCAAAATTTTATATCATTTTTTGTAGGAAATGCTATATCAAGAGCTCTCAATATTAAGGCAATTAATCAATGTCCAAATCATCCAATTATAATTACTATGAAGGAAATTATAGTAAAATCCTGTGCTTGATGACCTAATTCTGCTCGTACTAAAATGCTTAGTGAGGTTCCCATTATTCCTGAGCAATTCTCAAAAATCCTTTAATAACACCTCCTCTTCCAACCAGAATGATATTTTCTTTCAGAAAAATGTTTCAAAAAGTGTTGATTTTTCAATGTTTTCATAAAACCGTTTTCTACGCTAGTTCTACCTGAATTGTGATGACACATAACCATGAGAGATCCAGTCAAATTATAAACAATATTGCCCGTTTTTTATGCTGCCTTAAAAGAAATACAGCCGTTCACATCTTTGTCAAATGCTTACTTAATGCTTTACGCCTGCTGTTACTGTCTTCTAAGGCTTCAATTTACCAGATCAGATGCAAACAACTACGTTGGGTTAACACGATACTCTTCACTTATGCCTGAATGTTAGTCTTCGCAACATGTGTAGTATCTGTGTTAAATATCTGTGCTAAATATTCTCCCGTTCGCAAAAATGAAAATATCGCCTACAAATGTACAAAAGAATTTGGAATTGACCTAAACTTTTCAAAGGACACGCCTACAGCGCTCACGCGCCTATTTATTTTTAAATATTATTTTGAAAACAAAAAAAAAAATCGGCTTCGCCCACTCCTTATCATAAAGCACGAAAATTTAGTTTTTTTTACTTTTTTTGTCTTTTTAGGACAACAGCGATGTGCGATATAGGTGCGATCACGACCGAATATAATTTTCATACTTATTAAATTCTCATTTAAATTTATTTTATTATATAGCACATTTATTTTTAAAAGAATTTATCATATACTTAGCACCGTACAAAAATAATTATATCGATACCTGGGTCCATTATTTATTAAGCCCAGAGCTGATGGAGGGACGGGACCTGTAATAAATAAATAATAAAGACAAGTCTCCGCCCGAATATATGGATTGAATTGAATACTTTTTTATCTACGCAGATATAGCTCAGAATTAATTGCACATACACAAACAGTGGTAAACTACAGAGGCAATTTCATGTTATTATTAACAGAACGAGAGAGAGGTGATAAAAAGAAGACCTAAACTCACATAATGAACACTTAATGGAAGTAAAGGACATCCAACCAAAAGTTTATGCAGTGTAAGAGAAGTGAAAAATTGCTTTATTCAGTTATTAACATTGAGTAAAGGAATGAATAAATAAAAAATTCTTCTAACATTCTACACTTTAATTGCTAGGTGTATTTAACTCATATTGGGCGCTTGCAAGTATTTTTATTGTTTTTTCATTTGAAAAATACAATTATTCAGAAAAATTGGTACAATAATCAAAATTTTTTCTATCATTTCCTATAAATTTTTCCTACATTTCACGCAACGTGACGATACCCTGTAGAAAGAACGATATTGCTTTTGCAGCGATCTAATTATCGACCAATTTTCGCACTTCTTCAGCATTTCGTAATCGCGTACCAGCCAAGTTGTGTTGGATCGTTCTGGAGAAGTGGTAATCAGAATGCTGGGTGCGGCAGAATTTCCTGTTCGAGCTGCAATTGTGTACAACTACGTGTGGCCGAGTGTATTCATGCAAGAGGATGACTTCGCGTTTTGCAACAATACTTCGTTTCTTTCTTCAATTGCCGTCTGTAGAAGTCCGGAGTACTAGTTTTATTCGGTTTTACAAGCTCGCTTGCAAGCTTGCAAGTAATGCAATATACCGTGCTGGTCCCACTGTATGCACAACAAAACTTTACGCTTTCGTGTCGGAGTGGATGACTCTCCTGGATAAACCTTTGATATAATATTTTGCGCTTGCGATTATCACCATAAACCCACTTTTCATTGTCAGTTACAAAACGCTACATGAAACTTTTCTTTTGTTGCCAGGCAAGAAATCGCAATTTTGGAACGGTTCGAAACAACATTTCATTCATATGGTAGCCGCTTTCCCCCCATGGACCTTTCCCATCGCACGTAACTATCTAGAGACAGTTGACTCACCAACTGCTAAGCTGTTCGAAAATATCTTGAGCATTTGAGATGGGTTTTCATGCAACAAGTCTTCCAATTCATTTTGTTCGATCTTTTTATGTCCTCCTGGCCGAAGCCCAAAACTGACAATTGGGATATGATGGAACAGCATCGTCGTAGGCCTCTAAAAGTGTTTGATGGGTTTCGGCAGTAGATTTCTTCAAACCAAATAACGAAAGTGTCCATATATACTATAATATTAAATGGACTTTAACCGTCGTGTACGTTGTCTTCGCATTGTTTAACGGAGTACCTTGAAGCTTGCATTAACAATAAGGTCCCTTCAGAAGCATTAGTTTCTAAAGGCTGTGAGGGATAGATTTTAATTAGATTTTAATATTTAGCGTAAATTTAAACTCGATTTTTAAATTTGCTAAAAGTTAATTTGATACCTTTTAACAGAAAACTGTGAACATGTGATTAGTTTTTTTTCTTTTTGCTCATGGCAAAGCGTTGCAACTCTGTTCTCTGTCTATTTTCAACACATGGCCCTTTTTTATAAACAAGGACAGAGTGTTCTAGAAACCTATTATTATTATTATTATTATAATTTCAGACTAATGAAATAAATTCTTAGACTAAACAAAAAGACATTGAGCGCTAGCAACACAGAGGAAACGGCTGAGATCTCCAACGTCTGCGACATTGCCAATTGGATTCAGGAATAGGGGGAGCATTGTGGATGCAATAAATACGGTAGCCAATAAGAATGCTTTTAATTCAGCGAGTTGGCACTGTGTCATAGCTGTCCACCTGACCTGTTTTGGAGGAATAAAATTCAAGTTTTGAAGGAATAAAATTTACATTGTTTTGGAGGAATGAAATTCAAGTTTTGGAGGAATAAAATTTACATTGTTTTGGAGGAATAAAATT